>VMDO01007283.1:0-92516 GCA_007922755.1 Pedetes capensis
AAAAGAAGGGAGGGAGGGAGGGAAGGAAAGAAGGAAAAAAGGAAGGACGAAAGGAAGAAAGGAAAGGGAGAGAGGGAAGGAAAAAGGAAGGAAAGAAGGACAAATTTTAGAAGGTTGGTTTGGGTTCTTTTTACAGTAAAGGAAATAATCAAAATTTTATTTTAAGTAGAAATATTCATACTTACTGTTAAAGTGGGTCATGTTTTTGCTAAAAACACATTTTTATAGGATTTTGAAGATGTTTATAATGCATTTTTCATCCAAATCTGATTGTCTCATTTTAAGTGATTTCACCTGGACCAGGCCTAGACCAGAAATGAATGACTATTAAAAAGATCAGCTACCAAGAGTTAGTGTGGACAAGGGGTTGATCCTGAGGTATGGAGTGGCATGTTGCTACAAAAAATTTTCTCATAGTCCTCAGTACTCAATATAACTATTGTTATGGAAGCTTAGGCAGTCAACACTCCCCAGTTCTATTACTCTTATTTCTTCTAGTTTTTCTACTTTTCATTAGGCTTTTAAAAATTTGGCCATTCTTAATCCAGGCACAGTGGTATACACCTGTGATCCCAAGGACTCAGAAGGCAGAGGTAGGAGGATTGCAAATTCAAGGCTAGACACAACCTGCATTACTTAGTAAGTCCCTATCTCAAAACAAAAATAATGAAAATGGGTGAGGGGTGCAGCCCAATGGTAGAGCACTTGCAAAATATGTGTGAGACCCTCGGTTCAATATCTATGTACTGGAAAAAAAATGGCCATTCTTAACTTGTATCTTGACTTAGAGGAAGCCAGATAAATGGTCATTATTCCAAAACACAAGATGAGAACTGCCTTTCCCTCACTTGACAAAACATTAATATTAGCCTGTGGACAGCAAGATAATAATCACTTCCTCTGAGTGTGAAAAGTGCGCTGTGCTCCCTGGCATCTTTCTTCATTTCTTCTTTATTATTTAATATGGCTAGGCTTTATATTTTCTTAAAGATATTTTCATTTTGAAAACAAAATGATTTAAGTGATCTACCAAACTTATTTCCCCACTTGTCTGTCAGTCTGTCATACTGTTGGGACTTAGGTGTTGCTGTGATGCTGAAAGCTATGCCACCAGTATTTCAGATACCAGTAGGTCACCCATGATAGTTTCAGCTGAACTTCCAAACTAAGACAGACTAGGAAGACAGACTGTCAGCCCACTCACCAAACAATGAGCCATTGAAAACCCTGTGAAAAACAGAGAAACACTATCATACATAGTGCTGGAAAATGAAACACTAATGATGGAAGGCACACAAAAGAACACTGGGAAAGAGTTGCCGCCTCAAAGTAGAGTTGGCCTTAATGACAGGAATGGAGTAAAGCCCCTGCAACCTCCAACTGCTGAGGTGGCATGACTCAAAATGAGAAAAAACAACTATAAATATATGATAATCATTGCAACATGGAATATAGGTAGTATGAATCAAGGAATATTAGAAATTGTCAAAAGTTAAATAAAGTGCATAAACATTGGCATTTTAGGCATCAGTGAGCTAAAATGGGCTGGTATTGGCCATTTTGAATCAGATAATCATATGGAGCACTATGCCAGGAATGACAACTTAAAGAGATATGGAGCTGAATTCATCATGAAAAAAAGACATCTAGAGATCTGTCCTAAAGTACAATTCTGTCAGTGACAATATCATATCCTTACACCTACAAGGAAGGCCAGTTAATATGACCATTATTCAAATTTATGCACCCACCACTGCGGCTATAAATGAAGAAAGGGAATATTTTTACCAGCTTCTACAGTCTGAAATTGATCGAACACACAATCAGGATGCACTGCTAATTACTGCAGATTGGAATGCAAAAGTTGGAAACAAAGAAGGCTCAGTAGTTGGAAAATATGGCCTTGATGACAGAAACAATGCTGGAGATCACAGGATAGAATGTTGTCAAACCAGTGACTTTTCATTGCAAATACATTTTTTATCAACATAAATGGTGACTATACACATGGAATTCACCAGATGGAACATACAAGAACCATATTAACTACATTTGAGGAAAGAAATATTCGAAAAGCTCAGTATCAGAAGTCAGAACAAGACTAGATGCTAATTGTGGATCAGACCATCAATTGCTCTTATTTGGGTCAAAACTAAAACTGAAGAAAATTAGAACATGTGCATGAAAGCCAAGATATGACCTTGAACATATCCCACCTGAATTCAGAGACCATATCAAGAACAGATTTGATGTGTTAGACTCTAATGATCAAAGATCAGGGGAGTTGTGACATGGCATAAAAGATATCATTCATGAAGAAAGCAAAAGGTTACTAAAAAGACAGGAGAAAAGAAAAGACCAAATTACAGGTCAAAAGAGACTCTAAAACTTGCTCTTAAAAGTCCAGCAGCTAAAGTAAAAGGAAGATATGAAAAAGTTAAAGAACTAAACAGATAATTTCATAGAGCAGCTTCAGAAGAGAAAATCAAATATCATAATGACATGTGCAAGGAGCTGGAGATAGAAAACCACAGGAGTGGAAATAATGAAAGACTGCCACTCGAGGCTTGATTTTTTTCTTCAGTTTTTTAAGCATGAGAAAGATTCTAAGAGAAAAATATTAAAGGACACATGACACATCAAAAGAAGTTGGAAAGCACGCACAGAGTCATTATACCAAAAAGAATTAGAGAATGTTCAACCATTTCAAGAGGTTGCATATGATAAGGAACCAGTGGCACTGAAGAAAGAGGTAGAAGCTGCCATGAAGGCACTGGTGAAACACAAGGCTCTAGGAATTGATAGAATACTAATTGAGACATTTCAACAAACAGATGCAGCAGTGATGGTGCTCATTTGTTTATCTCAAGACATTTGGAAAACAGCTACCTGGCCAACTGGTTGGAAGAGATCCATACTTGTGTCTATTCCCAAGGAAAGGGATGCAAACAATTGTAGAAATTTTTGAATGATATCATTCATATCATACAAAAGAAAAAGTTTGCTACAGATCATTCAAAAGTTATTGCAGCATGATACTGACAGGGAACTGCCAGAAAATCAAGCTCAATTCAGAAGATGGTGTGGAACTAGGGACATCATTGCTAATGTCAGATGGATATTGGATGAAAGTAGAGAATACCAGAAAGATGTCTATTTATGCTTTATCTACTATGCAAAGACATTTGATTGTATGGATCACAATAAATTATGGATAATGTTCTGAAGAATGGGAATACCAAAACATTTAATTGTACTCATGATAAATTTGTACATCAACCAGGAGGCAATCATTCAAACAGAATGAGGAAACACTGCTAGATTTAAAGTCAGGAAAGGTATGTGACATGGCTGTATCCTTTTACCACACCTCTTCAATCTCCATGCAAAGAAAATAATCCAAGAAGCTGGACTTTAAGAAGAACAAGGCATCGTGGTTGGAGAAATATTCATTAACAATCTGCATTATGGAGAAGACACAACTTTGCTTGCTGAACTGAAGAGGATATGAAACATTTACTGATGAAGATTACAGAACAAAGCCTTCAGTATGGACTGCACCTCAACATCAAGAAAATAAAAATCCTTTTAACTGGGTCAGTAAGCAACTTCATGATAAATGGAGAAAAAATTGAGAATGTCCAAGATTTTATTTTACTTGGTTCTACAATCAACACCTATGGAAGCCGCAGCAAAGCAATCAAAAGACACATTGCACTGGGAAAACTTGTTGCAAAAGACCTCTTTAAAGTACTGAAAAGTAAAGATGTCACATTAAAGATGAAGGTGAACCTGACTCACTTCATGCTATTTTCAGTTGTATCATATGCTTATGAAAGCTGGATATTGGATATGGGAGATAGGAGAAGAATTGATGATTTTAAATTATGTTGTTAGAGATGAATTGAATATACCATGGGTTGACAAAAGAATTGACAGATCCATCCTAGAGAAAGTGCATCCAGAGTGCTCCTTGGAAGCCATGATAGTCAGGCTGTGTCTGATGTATTTTGGACATGTTGTTAGGAAGAACCAGTCCCTGGAGAAAGATATCATGTTTGGTAAAGTGTGGGGTCAACAAAAAAAGGAAGACACTCAAGTAGGTGGATTGACACAGTGGCTGCATCAACGAGCTTAAACAAAAAAGATTTTAAGTGTGGCACAGTGATGAGTAGTGTTTCATTGTGTTGTACATACAGTTCCTATGAGTCAAATCTGACTCATAAGCACCTAACACCACCACTACCACCAAATTTCTTTGGCTTAGTGAAACTACCAGTTTGTGATTCTCCTTCTTTAAGCCCTTAAAAAACACGAGAGGTGGTATCCTACTGTACTGTGAAGCATTGTATGAGTATTCACAGTCCTTCTAGAATTTGATATGCCCACACATAAACACAAACACACACACACACACACACACACACACACACACACACACACACTCACACACAAAGACACATGATATGCTATGCTGGCTTCAAAGACAATCTAACAGTAAGTGGCCATAGAAACCACATTTTAAAGAATTAATGCCAGAAGGTAGATCTCTACAAGGGTAAGAAAGACACGATACATGTTAGATTAAACTAAATCCAAACTGTCCAGTCCACACTAACTAACTAATAATATACACTGTTAAAATAATTTAATGATGTGTTAATTATAGTGCCATATTTTTAAATGCACCTTATTAAATGATATTTTTCCAAAAGAAGTTAAATCTATAGACTTATTACATAATTTAATAATATCTGATCAACTTTATGATTATATCTTTGTATAGCAGAAAGCATTTGTAATGTATTATCACTATCTTTTCTAGAATTAAATCATTAAAAATTAGATATATTTTTTACTCTTTTACTAAAGTAATGTTCTTCCCTTATTATTAGTTTCCTCAAAACCAGCTTCAGTTTGATTAAAGAGATTTTACTGACATCTAATTGTATATTTACAAATTGTCTTAAATATTGTTTTATATTGATTTTATTTGGTAGAGACTCACTGTGAACCTACAAGTAAAAAGGAGACATGGAAAGGTATTTTGCTATTTGTGACAGTGGATCAGAGAAAGAAGAATATTGGTCATAAAGTGTCAAGCTTTGAGGGAACCTCTGTTGGAGTAACCAGCTGATTTTCTAGATTTTTATATTCAATTTTAGGATTCCTTGCTATAAATACTGAGAGGCTGCTATGTGCAAAATATCACAGTAGATGCAGGGGAATCAAGGTGAATCAGACCATGTCCTTGCTCAAAGACTTTAACTTTCTAGGAAATATATGTGCTATTTATATTGGTATGAAGGAGAAAGAATGGCCAGCTTATCCTGAATGTTATACACAATAAGATGGCACTGTAAGAATTTTATCAGCCTGTCTTGAAGCCTTTATTGTTTAACTGACATCGTTTTATCTGAATTCCTCAATGTAGCTCTTGAGGATATGTCTTCCTTTTCCTTAATTCTTTAGAATCTATAGCTTCCTACAATAAACACTATGTTCTAGACACAATTTATTACTTTATAATGAAATTTAATATCCTTTCATCTTCTATTACTACGTCACTCTCTGAGCAGCCACCCTCAGACTGGCCTAGACATCCACCTGGTTTCTCATATTGTACCCCACACTATCTGTATTGTTTTAATTATCATATTGTGTTGCACTTACCTGTTTTTTTGACTGACTTCCACCAAACTGTAAATTTTGCAGAAGCAGATACATATTCTTCATCATCCTATCCTCTAGTTAATTGAGCACTTAATACTGTTCAATATGTACTGAGTGAATGAGTAAATTGCTTAAATTTCTATTTTCTAGGAGAAAAAATATTGCTAATTGATCCATTCTATGATCTTTCACGTCAACAGTAGTAAGCTAAATAATCTCAAATGATAGCATAATCTATAACTAATTATGCTGATTAAAATGTCTTTAAGTATAATTATAGGAAGATTTGCTTTCCTTTAATATCCATAATAAAAACTTGCTAGGAGTTTCTAATTAGTTATCTTTTCTCCAAATTCATATTAAGTTAGAATTCAAGCACCACTATGATGCATTTACATAAGTTAAGGTGCATATTGATTAGCACAGTGTAAATGCTCAATAATGATGGTATGATAGCAGTAATGCTGACAGAATGGCTTACATTGAGGGCAATAATGAATGAATATATATCAATTATGTTGCATATAAATTACATGAATGATATACATGCAAGGTAAATTGACATTTATTGAGTTCTTTCAAAATATAGGAAAAGCATAGTCAGAGGTCTACAAGTGATATTGTTATCTACATTATTAGATTAAGCATAATAAACTTGTATTTGGGAAAGAATGTGATACATAACTGCAGAATTTTCCTATTTACCTTGTTAGATTAAACATAATAAACTTTTAATGGTGAGGAGAATGTCATTTGTAATTGGAGAATTTTCTAATGCTTTATAAAGTAGGGAATCATTCTCTCAAATGCCAATATGTAAATAAACAGTTGACATTGGAATGCTTTTTTGACAAAAACAGCAGTTATAGAGAACAAAAAGGAAAATGGTTCGCATTTTCTATAGTTGTTCAAATGGATTTACAGATTTTTATAAAAGGTCACCAACAGAAAGCTTACCTGGGGTCACATGAAAGAGGCCCTATACCATCAAAAGCTATTTCCAATGTCCAGCCAGGGGATCTAAAACAGAGAGTAACAAAGAGAGTTGGTGACAAAGCTGACACATAGTATTCTGGAAGAAGTGAAATCAATTGTGACATTTTTCATTTATTTGTAAATGGCTCTTTGGCAGTACACTCACTCAAAACGACAGTTGCTTCTTAAGGAATAGGGGAGGTGATGGCAAAATAGAGGAATCCTGACAGTTGCTTTAATGAGATTCTGCATTTGGGGCTATTCTAACAATTTCTCCAACAAGGAGCTCACCCTTCATTTTCAATATCATAACTCAGTAATTTACAAAAATGTTATCTCTCTGAAAAACTGAACTAGCTAGGCCTTAATAGTGGTCGCCCAATTTATTTTCCCTATATTTTTCAATTAGAAGAAAACATTGTAAAGGAAGTACCTACATAGAGATCAATTACATCTTCTTATTAAAAGACTGCTATTAGTTTTATCAAAAACAGTAATAAGTAGTATGACTAAGCAACTCAAGCCATACTCCCCAGTAACCAAATATTTGTTTGAAAATATATCGGAGAACAATCTAAGCTCCGTTTTTTAAAATTTCAACTTTTACATTTTGTGTTCCTAAGGAAAAGGAAATTACTGTCCAGGTAAAGCATCATTAGCCTTTGTTATTGGGTTAACTCTAAATTGGGTTCACTCTAAATTAAAGATTCCATTGCACTTATTCACTCAATGTTCTTTGGTCATATGCTAAGTGCTTGGTGCAACTGCAAAGCAAATGGACTTAGCCTATTTCTAAACAATGTAAATTTTAATATACAAAAGAAATGTAATCCAAACCAAATATTGGTTCAGCACCTATCACCTATTAGTCAACCAGGAGGCATTTACTGAAATGATAAATTTAATAATTGTGTATGGCAATGCAAGTCATGGCATTATGGGTGCATATCCTCAATCCTAGAAAAATGAAATAATTAAGCAACAAGCTTTCTGGATTCCAATTTTCTTATCTATACAATATAGTCAGTATAAAATTGTTGATTAGGATTTAGACATGGATGACAGTTCCTGGCTCATAGCAAATTGCCAACAAATGGTAGCTATTCAACTTGAGAAGCTTTACTTGTATCAAAACAAATAACACCTTTCTCAAAAAAAAAAAAAAAGAAGAAGAAAAGTATCAACAAGAAACCCTGTTTGTTAAGACATTATTATGACCTTTAATTCTATCTCTTCCACCAACAAATCTTCACAACTCAGTTCTCTTACCACAAAAATGAGACTAATATTCCCACCTTAATATAAACTCTGATCAGTGTGGCTATGGAAGCTATCTGGGTACTTTAAATACCTTAGTATCATACATCCTTGGAATATGTCTAGTGAATATGACAGTGAGCACAATTTCAGTTTGACAGATTAACTGTGGTCTAAAACTCTGCATTGGTTACTTTGCCCTACTAGTCAAATGGTTAACTTTTAGTTAATATTCAGTAGAGTTCATAAAACTGCTTGAGAAGCTAAATGCGTGCAGATTCACCAAGGTTATTTCCTTATTCTATCTTCAGTTTACCTAAAAGAGTGGTTCTCAAACTTAGCTATACATTAAAATTGCCAGGGAGCCTTTTTTTAAAAATGTCAGTATCTGTGTGCATCTATTTGTGTATATCTATCTGCGAAAGCTCCCCAGAACATTTGAATGTATGCCTTGGACTGAGAACTACAGGCACAGAGTCTGACAGTTTCTCAAATAAACACTGCTTCCCACTCGAGTAACTTTTTTCTTTTTTGCTTGACAGAAACCCTGATTCATCCTCAAGGTCTTTTTTTCCCAAAGCAATTCTGGAGAGGATCATACTATGACCTGATTCAGGAAAATCCTGATTACCTCAGCCAACCAAGGTGGTCCCATTATTTTTGCCAGATATGTTATCCATGCCTGCAGCAGGACCACTGTGGTGTCCGAGCCAGTCAGATCTCAGAAACCAAGCAGGGTGGAGCCTGGTTAGTACTTGGATAGGAGACCCTCTGGGAACACCAGGTGCTGTAGGCTTGGGAGAAGGACCTGGCAACACACTCCCAACAAACAATCAGCCACTGAAACCCCTATGAATAGCAGAGAAGCACGACAATAATGTTTCATCTGCTGTATATAGGATCGCTATGAGTCGGACATTGACTTGACAGCACCTAACACACCTAACAACAACAACAACAAACAATAACAACATGTTATTCATATATGGCCAATGACATTGCAGGAAACATGTTCTGGGCAGTTCTGACAAAGTATTTCGTCCTTCTAACAACATCCTTTTTCTCCTGCTGCTGTATATGGATGTGATTCCTGGAAGTGTTCTAGCCATCTTGTGAGCATGGAGGAAGTTAGTCAAAGGATGAAGTCAACATTGCAAAGTTGGTAAAGCAGATGGACAGAAAGAAACAGACTCTGTGACAATGCTATTCAGCTGCTGAATTAATTTACCCTTCTCCCAGAACTGTTATGTAAAATAAATTCAAATGTTATCAAAGCACTCTGAAATTATACAGCACCCCAAATATTAAATAACAACAACAAAAAAGCTCTACATCCAAAGACTAAGTTTAGGACAAATATTTCTTTGGTTGTTCATATTTTGAAATATTTTATAGACTAAACTAACTGGTGAAAATACTTCACTTTTTCTTAAAAATACTATCTTTGCTTTTATTTAAATTGTTTTATAGCACATTTTTACTAAGAAATGTGGCATAGACACATACAGAAAATTTAATGGCATATTCTTTCCTTTAAATATGTTTTTCAGAAGTACTAATTTGTTCTAATATATATGTGTATACAATATTAAAATACATTTTCCTACAACACATATACATAAATGTATACATGTCTGCTTTTTTAAATTATTGCCAAGCATATGGTGTTTTAAAGAAAAACAAGTTTTTAAAATTCAACCACAAATGCATGATTGCCTAATAATCTTATGTGTTTTTCATTGATTCTATATATAGCTTGCATTTCTTTTAAGAAATATGTCTTATTCTTAAATATCCAGGCTACAATTTTGGTTCTGAAATGACTTCTTTTCTTTAAGCAGTAAGTTCCTGGACTGGAAGACACTGAGGATACCTTGAAATGACGCTTTGTCCTCAATCATAAAGCTGGAATGAGATTAACAGGAATTTGTTCCAAGATCTACTGTGAGTTTTTAAAGTGGCATATACAGTGCTTGTTGTTGTTGTTGTTAGGTGCCATCGAGTCAGTATCCGACTCATAGCAACCCTCATAGGGTTTTCAATGGCTGACTGTTTCGGGATTGCCTTGGGAGTGGGTTGCCAGGCCCTTCTCCCATTTTTGCAGTGCTGGGAATTGAACTCGGGACCTCAGAGACTGCAGCGCAGCGCTCTACCAACTGAGCTAATGCTCTAATTTCTATCTGGCTATTTCCACGTTCTAAGTTCCTTTGTGTTTCTTCTCCCTCACTCTGCAAACTCAGTGATGCCTATACTATCTGACAATATTTTAAAAATGCAACTGCATTTTTATGGCAAAGGGAGCGATGAGACTCCGATTGGTGGATGGGATCTGTTATATACAACAGAGAACAACATGCACTGGAAACAGTAACTTGTGGGAGTCAAGAGAGATGATCAGTCAAAAGCAAAAAGGAATTAGGATTGGTGAGATGCTTCTATGTTGTGAACCTTTCCCCAACAACCCATCAAATCTCCAATCAATCTATAAACTTATAACTTCCATGGTATGTCTAATATGATACATTTCTTGCAAAAGCCAATTGGGGATGGAGTTTGGCATAGGACCAAATGACCAGGGAAAGGCTGAAACTAAGAGGCTTCAGTGAATAAGGAAAACATGAAAGGTAAACATTCTCAGAGAACATTCTCTCTGCCAGCAAAGATCAGGCTGCAAAATGAACACTCCAGCGAATTTTCCCTAAATGGGATTTGGGAAACTTCAATGTACATTTAGTCTCTCTCACTATCCTATGTTGCTGTTGTGCCATCAAGTCATTATCCAACTCATAGTGACCATCATAGGGCTTTCAATGGCTGTTTCAGGATTGCCTTTGGAGTGGGTTGCCAGGTCCTTCTCCTATTTTGGCGGTGCTGGGAATTGAACTTGGGACCTCAGAGACTACAGCACAGCGCTCTACCAACTGAGCTAAATCCCAGCCCAAAAAGGTATATCCCAGGATGGTCTCGAGCTCTCCATCCTCCTGCCTCATCCTCCTCGGCAAGTTGATTATTGGTGTGCGCCACCACAGCCAGCTCACTATCATATAGCACCTTGAAAATAGTGTTGTGTCTTTTCTTTTGGAATCACAATAGAAATCAATAAATGATTGAATTTGATTTCCGTGGAAGAACTCCAAAACAAGCTTTGTCCCTCTTATTCCTGCAGTTAGGCAAGCTCAATACATATCCCTTTCCTTTTCTACACAAATATTTATAAAACTGACTTCTCAATAACAATAAGGACTTAGAGCTGGAAATACCATGGGCAGCATTTAGTTTGGGGTCATCTCTCTGTTTTTGGATCACTCAGTGCTATGCAGAGGTTATCAGGAGAGCATCCCACTTAATGCCAGTCCATAACCCAGTTTCTGACAACAATTACTAGTTAATAAGACTCCTGGATTTCATCTGGAGCACTGAGCAGCATTTCTGGTAATATTTTCACTCTGCAAAGATGAGAACTTTTATGTCATAGACACAGATATGCATACTTTAAAATGTTACAGGTGTTCATATCTGATTTTAACTCTCCTCATCCAATGACAGAGATCTGACATCATCTGTACATCATGCCTTTCTCCCTCCTACTCAAGGCTGAGGAGGACTTTCACAAAAAAAAATTTAATAAATGTCTAGTACACTGAACTACATTATTCATGAAGTAGCAATTGCTTGCCTGGTTTCTACTTATACTAAAATAAACCTTATAATGATTTCATCTACTTTTTACAGCTTTAAAATACAACCATTAGAGTGAGATTTTTATTTCAGAAGTATAAAATCAACACTGACTTTTTAAAGTTCTAGGAAAGTTTAAAAGGGATTTAATATTTTGAAATGTATTTCTAGAAGTAAGTCCTTACTTGTGAATCCCATTTCATTCATAGAAATATATAAAGAACCACTGTTATTTCATTTATAACTATAAAGGAATGTTTCACTTCAATATAGGTAGGTAATCCAGAGACCAAGAAGAGCAATAATGATTAACAACATACTCTAGGGGAAATACACATTTTAACGGCAACACTCATGAAATCCATGTTTTAAAGCTTACAAATCAGAATCAAGTTTACCTAAAAGCAAATAAATAGTCTTACTTTAGGGTTTCTTCTTTCATTTGTGATTTTAAAAGTCAACGTTATCACCTCAGAGCAGGTAAAGCAAACTGCCTGCGAGTGAACTACAAGAAGCTTGGAAAGTCTGACAAAAAACTAAATACCAATGAAATCTGCTCCTGGTAAATTTTACCATCAATGTTTGTTCAAATTTACATTTAAAAGAGAAAGCAGGCATTGGGGAGGTGGCCTTTATAAAGATTTTATTTGCTGGTGATAAGGATGATGCACTAAGCATCTGCACAAGATTCCATGAGTGGGCAGGCAAACCCACTGCCACTCTAGTGCTGACCAGTGCTCTCTCTATTTGAGTGCTGATCTCAATTCTGGACTCCAAACTAAAAGAGAACTAAAAGAGTAAAAAATCTGCAGAAAGCCATGGGAATAATGACTTTAAAGGGCAGAACTAAAAGAGCAAACATGAAAGAAAATGGGGTAAAAAATGCCAAAGGATACAGAGGATAAAAACACAGCATGTATATGAACACAGGACCAAAGAAACCCTCAATTGTTAATGTTTTTTTAATGATTCTAACGGAAACTAACTAGTGACATATTACTAACTAGTTGCATGTTACTAACTGGTCACATACCTTACTTCTATATTTTTAATATTTTTATTATATATAAGGACAGTCCTACAATGCTAGGCACACTGCAGAAACTTATGATCTAAGTGAAATGGAAAACATTAACACACATGAAACTGTAAACAATTTTAAATCAGTACTATTGATACCTTTGTAAAATCAAGAAAGGAGGAAGAAATCTTCCCTACAGAGAAAATATCAAATACCAAGTTAAAGTAAGCACTCATGTATGAATTTCAATTTGTTTATCCAGGTATTGGGTTGGAGTTTAGCTCAGTTGGTAGAGTGCTTGCTCTGAGATGGGAAAGGCATAGTGTCAGGTAGTGTTTCATTCTGTTGTACATAGGTCACTATGAGTCAGATCTGAACCAAGAGAGCACCTTAACAACAACATCAGGGATTGATGAACTTCTCTATAAAGGTTCAAGTAGTAAATTTTTTAGCTTGTTCACCCATGTGGTCTTTGTTGTAACTATTTAGCTCTGCCATTGCAATGTAAAACAGCCATAAACAACATATATAAATGAGGATAGGTGTGTTCCAATAAGACTTTATCTACAAAAACAAGTAGTGGGCCAGATTTTGCCTGGGAATAATTTGCCAACTGCTTGTTTCTATTTATTCTGTTTCTCAAGTGATGCATCCAATTTTCAATATGACATAGCAAGAAAGGGAATGAGGCCAGGTAAAATTTGTATAAATTATATTCTAAAATTCCAGCACATCAGGAAACATTTATACTTTAATGTAATTTCAAGCAAATGTGATGAATATTTTCATCGCCTGTTGTTTTATATTATCCATGCAAAGTCCACCCTCCATTAGACAGTTTCTTTAGAACCTGACAAACAGCAAAGTTCTTTCTAAATTGCCTTTCATTCAATTTACTTGGCAAATGAGATAGCTTTAATAATCTATGCATCATATTTCATAATTAAAATCTTAATTGCATTTAAAAAATAAAATAGGTTTTCTTCTATAACTCATATGTGTCCCACTTTTCTTACTTTCTTGAAAATAAAATATCTTACTATATCAAAAAGTAGTGTAGCCAGGCGCGGTGGTGCACACCTGTAATCCCAGCAGCTTGGGAGGCTGAGGAGGGAGGATTGCAAGTTCAAGACCAGAGGCAGCCTGCATAACTTAGCGAGACCCTCTCTCAAAAAGCAAAAAAATGGGCTGGGGGTGCAGCTCAGTGGTCCAGCACTTGCAAAGTATGCAAGTGCTATGAGGCCCCATACCAAAAAAAAGAAAAAATAGTGTAAAACAGAAGTATAATTACATCATGACAACTTCAGCATCATGACATATATAGTTATATAGTTATACAGTAATATATATAAATAGTTATATATACAGTTATATATACATATATAGTTATATATATATATATATATATATATATACATATATATAAGATAGTCTAAAAAAATCAGCTAAATGCATGATGCCAAAATGTCTACAAGCACATAGAGAAACAAAATGGAATATCCATATAATTGACTACTAGTCACAATGAAAAGGAATAAACATAGATGAATCTCATAAGGATTATGCTGGTTGAGAGAGTAAGAAGCTAAAGACTACCTACTATTTTGTTTATATGAATTTCTAGAAGAACCTATAGTGTAAAAAACAGATCAATAGTTGCCATAGACCGACAGTTAAGGAGTAACACTGCATGCAGAAGTACATGAAGGAGGTTGTTGAAGTGAAGGAAATGTTCTCAATTTGAATGTAGTAGTTGCTATATAAATATCAGCATGTGTATAAATTGTATTTCAATAAAGCTGATTAAAAATTAAAAAGAAATTGTGTTAAAATATGTAAAAATTTAAATAGAAAAATAATGGATATTTCAATAAGGATATAAGGAAGATAAAAAGAAAACACTACTTATGAAGTTCCTAGTTTTTGAACAACATGCCCTCTGGGTAAATCATGAAAGGCCTAATCGTCTTCAGAACAGTCTGAACATCATTATGATAACTGAGGCATTTCAAATCAATAAGGAAAGCCAGTCTACTTGTTAAGTGCTACCATTATTGGACATAAAATAAGTTAGACTTTTGCCTTAAATCAAACATAAAAATAAATTCCTGTGGATTAAAGCATTAAGTATAAAAAAGCAGAATAAAAGCTTAAATAGTCAAATAACTTCATACAAGGAAAGCTTTTATAAGTATGACTCCACAGCCAGAAACCAGAAGTAAGGATTAACAGAGATTGAGGGAAAATATACATAAAATTAGAATTGACAATTTAGGAACTAAAACTAAAACATTGCATATGATTAATATCCTTAATAAATATAAGGACATAATAAATAGTAATAAGGAAAAGAGGACTATACCAAGAAAAAAATGGGCAAGAAACATGAGCAAGGTATTCATAAAAGGTAGTACTGAACATTTTGAAATTGTATTCAAAATCACTAGCAAAATAAAACAATGCACCTATTAATTAATATCTTTCTTATAAGGTTGTGATAAAGATGCACTTTCAAATATTGTTGATGGCAGAATAAACTTACATATTTCTAGAGGGTATTTTGTACTAGGCATTAAATATCTAAATTTCCATCATTTTTATTTTAAAATTGTATTCTCTTATCTAATAGATACTGAAAGATATATTTATTTCAGAATAGTATATATGATAAAAAGTAAATATTGTAAACTACATGAATATTGGATGCTACAGACACAACATGAAGACACTGAAATTGAAGACATAACAAATAATTACTGAGACAGAAAGATGTCCACAGCAGTAAGTTGCTAGATAAAACAGGGCTGTATCTCTAGATTTTTTTCCCTCAGTGCTAGGGATCAAATTCTGGGCTTTGTGCTTTGTGCTTTGTGCTAAGCAAGTGCTTCATCATCTCCCCACATCCCCAGTCCTTGATTTCTTTTTTCATATTAGGTCTTGGCATGTAGCTCAGCCTGGCTTTAAGCTTGCTATGCAGCCCAGTCTAGCCTCAGACTTCCAATGCCCCAGCCTCTGCCTCCCAAATGCTAGAATCACAAACGTGTCACTGTACTCGAAGCTGTAGTGTAAATTTATCTTACAGAATTTATCTTCCCAAAGCTGGGCATGGTGACATACACCATAATATCAACATTCAGAAGGCTGAGGCAGTAGGATCGACACCAGTTCAAGGCCAATCTAGTCTACATAGTGATTTCCAGGCCAGCCTGAGCTACACAGTGAAACCCTGTGTCAAAACTCAAAAATATTAATTTATTAAAAATACATTAAATATTTTTAAAAATAAAAAAATTATCTTTGTACATCTTTCTTCTACACACACACATACACACACGTACATAGATATAGCAATGGGTCTAGAAAGTATACACTAAGTATCTGTGTGTTATCCATGAGTAGTAAATTTAGGGGACCTTTATTTTCTTCTCTATATTTGTCAATAATATCTAAATTAATTATTTATATTTGTCTATAATATCTAAATTACCTATGTGTAAGAAAAAAGATTTTTAAAGGCCTGCTTACGATAAAATTTCAAATTGGGTAAGAGAGAATAAACATCAATGTTGTCTAGAAGTTAAAAAAAATCAGCTATAGCTGGTCGACATAATGTTTGCATAAAATACAATCTACAGTGACTTTTAAAGCATTTGAATAAAATACTAAGAAAATATATTTAGAATTTCTTTCCCACATGAAATGCTACTTATGATCATACTAAGCAAAGTCCTTCCATTACCCTTACCCTAATCCTTTACATTAGGACGACTTTATATCTCAAATAAAAGATAACACAGACTTTAAGTTTCATTCCTTCAAAAATTATTTCTCTGTTAGATTTTGGGAAAATAAAGTGAAACTGTGGTTTGTGTCTTATTTGAAAAGGACAGATAACCTTGAATCTTAAAACTTCTCTGGCATTTTCTTGGTCTTTACTAACCATGACCAAGGTAGAATGGTCTCATCTGCAAATTACTAAAAATAATCAGCTCTGAGAAGTGACCTTGGATGAAGCAATGTTAAATTGGCCAGGAAATTTTTTTGAGGCATCACTATTATTAACTCGCAATTTTTTCATTTCACTTTGCCACTGATGCTTGGCAGGTTATAATTTTTCATTTTCGCACTTGGATGAAACTCAGTGAAGTAGAGATTATGGAGATAGTGGTGGAGAATTTTTACAAAAGGATTTTCCCTTCTCACTCCATAATATTAGGATACAAAATGGATTTCTATTTGAGACACCTTATCAGTTGAAGATACATAACCTGACTGTTAAGATAACAGTAATGACCTATACTATATTTCAAGATTTTTAAGTGCTGCCTTCTGTATACAAAGGTGATGTTATGATCAATTTATGTACTCGGAAAAATTTCCATTAGTGGAGATGGTTTGGTCTGATTCTTCTTTAGAAATCTTCATGCTTTTATGGAATTAAAGAACCTGTCTGCAAAATCAGAAAACATTTTTATATTTGGTGATACAGATTGTAAACCAATTTGCACTATTATTTACGGACAGCTGGTCTCAGGAGCGTGGCAACTATTTTCAATGGATCCTTCCAGTTCCAGTACCATTAGCCTAATCTAATAATGTCCATTTATACCTTTATTTTATTCTGAATCTCCTTTCAGTATGCTACCCAGTGACTGGCTATAACAAGCACTAAAGAGTATAAATTATTATTCCTTGAAGTAAGAGCGAATAAAAACTCAGATAAAGAATAGTATAATGGAGGATGTAGTAAACTGGGAAGTGGAACAACAAATGTGAAGAATTCGGAAATGATTCCCTGAATAGAAGAAAATGTTTAAACAGGTAGGTAGAATAGACACCTACAGATCAGCCTCCCCTAGTCAAAAGAACCAGAAATGAATGGCTTGGGTTCCAATTCTTTGAAATTTCTTTTGATTTCACAAATATCATTCAATTTCATGCAGGGAAATGGCAGCTTTGGATATCAAACTAAGGACAACTACTTGTTAAAGAAACCATTAAATATCTTCAGTGTATCACCCTCATATTCCTTAAAATGAAAATTAAATTGCTATTCTCCCCCAGATCATTTGTATTTAGGATCATATATCTAGTTGTGTAATAAAGCACTTTGTTCCCCTATAGAAAATGTAGTTATATACCACAATTATCACAAGACAAAATTTTGACATAAGAGGAACTTTTAATTGATCATTAGTTGTCTGAGGACTGGCAGAATAAGTAATCTGAAGGAATAACTGCATAGCTAAGAGATCCCCTTTGATTACAATGCTCTAGAATTAATATAACTTCTGTTAACCTGTATAGTTTATGTAAAGAATCACATCAAGAGGGGTTCATTATATTCTAACAAAAAGGAAAATTCTGAGCCAAAACTTGAAGATGTTTTTATTTTTGTAAAATAATTATTTTTTAAGAAAACTCTATCTTGCTGTATTTGCATAGAGGATAATCCAGTAAATGTTAACCACTTCTACCTAGGTTCATTCATTTAAAATTGCATTCTTTTTAAAATACCATTTTAAAGATTAAGTGAAATAAACACAAATATCCATCTGTTTTAGTTTTAGGAATTGTTAAATTAACATTCCAAAAAAAATTGTAAAAAATAATAAATGCCGCCATGAAAAAGAATTTGGAAAATTACATTTTTTCTGTGAAATAAATTTAGTAATGTCTCCAAAAGTAAATATTATCTTTCCCTTAAGATAAATGATGATTTTGATAAACTCTTCTTGTTAGGTTATGGTTAGGTTTTCTTAAGTAAAACAACACTTAAGGATTCCTTGTAGCATGTAAACAATCCTTATGTAATGCAGTAATATATGGCAGACGTTTTCTAGAGTAATTTAGTATTGAAGCAGATACCTGAAAAGTACAAGGCAATGACTCATGGCATTACCTCACTGCTATACAACCCTTATCTCTAGCTTTCAGAAACAGGACTGATTAAGCATAGTCAAATAGTTCCCTCCTATTGTGTTGTCAAAGTTTTCTGAACACATTACATTACAGATAAAAAGATTATTTTTACTCATATCAAGTCTATGTGTGTGCCTCAGAACAAAACACTTGGAAATATATGACTGCACTGAGAAACTATAAAAGTTATTATTCTTCCTTATTAACAGGCTCCTCTATCTAAATAGAAAAGTTCAATATGCATAAATGTAACAACAAATATTCAGAATGGAAATAACTGAATAAGGTAAAACACACTTTAAATAGAAAAGATCTGGGATAAACCGACCATAATGTCTATCAAAAATGTTATATCAGTATTTATTAGGCTATCACAATATATTTACTAAATGAGTATGTTTATACTCAAGAAGTAGAAACTCCAAGTAGTCAGAACAGCAGAAGAAATTTTCTGCAGTTTAAAAAAAATTAAAAGGAACTGCAAGAAAGTAAATTTGATACCAACTATAATTATTATGTTTTAAAACAATATGACAAATATTCCTTTAGATTAACACTCTTTAAACATACTTAATTTAAAATTATTAACAGATGCTTGCTTTCAGGCTAGCATAGGAAAACAATGAAAGGAAAAACACTGACATTCAAGCATGCATTAAAGTCTTCAATTCTGCTCCAAAGGAGAAAAGAGTAACCTTCCTATGCTGCTGTTTTTTAGCCTAGAAAAAATAAAACTATACCAAGAAAAAATGAATTAAATTTAATATGAAAATATATCTATTTTATGGGAGCAATCTTTAATTCAAAATATTATAAATGTCTGGTAAAATACAAACAATAAAAAAGAAAAAGAACTGGAATGAAAACAGAAGTGAGAGAATATAAGAGAAGATAATGGAATAGAAAGTAGAAAACAACAGAAAAATTCAATGATATTAAAAACTGATTCTTTGAAAGGATTAGTGGGGAAAGGTATACAAATACCCATACTTACCAGAAAGAAAATATAGAGAAGACACAAATTACCAATATTAACAGTCAGAGACAAAGTGTCACTTCAAATGCCAGTGACTACAATAATGATAGGAAAATAATATGAAAATTTTATGCCAATAAATTCTATAACCTAGACAAAATGGAAAAAAATTTACCTAAAAATACTGCCTGCTAAAACTTATTTTAAAATAAATAGCCACTATACTCCTTTCCCCCACACATCTGTCAGTTTGCTGCACTTTGGGGGCTTGTGTGTTGTGATGAGGCTGAAAGTTATGACACCAGTATCTCAGATACCAGCAAGGTCACCCATGGTGGACAGGTTTCAGCTGAGCTTCCAGAATAAGACAGACTAGGGAATAGGCACCGGCGAACCACTCTAGAAACAACTAACCGTCGAACCCTATGGTTATGCTACCCTATGGATAGCGGAGAAATACTGTCAGATATAGTGCCAGAAAAGGAGCCCCCCAGTTTGGAAGGCACTCAAAAGACTACTGGGGAAAAGTTGCCTCCTCAAAGTTGAGACAACCCTGGTGACAAAGATGGAGTAAAGACCCAGGGACCTCCTGCTGTTGTAGCATGGCTCAAAATGAGGAGAAACAAATGCAAACATGAATTAATAACTGGAACATGGAATGTACATAGTATGAATCTAGGAAAATTAGAAATCATTAAAAGAGCAATGGAGTGCACAAACATTGACATCCTAGGCATCAGTGAGCTAAAATTGACTGGCACGAGCCACTTTGAGTCAGACAATCATTTGATCTACTATGCAGGGAATGACAAACTACAGAGGAATAGGGTTGCATTAACCATCGAAAAAGACATCTCAAGATCTGCCCTGAAATACAATGTTGTCAGTGATAGAATAATATCCAAACATCTATAAGGAAGGCCAGTTAATATGACTATTATTCAATTTATGTACCCACCACTAAGGCCACAAATGAAGAATGAAAGATTTCTACCACCTTCTGCAATCTGAAATAGATCAAATATGTAATCAGGACATACTGATAATTACTGGTGACTGGAATGGGAAGGTTGGAAACAAAGAAGGCTCAGTAGTTGGAAAATATGGTCTTGGTGACAGAAATGATGCAGGGAAATCGCATGATAGAATTTTGTCAGACAAATGACCTTTTTACTACAAATACATATTTTCAACAATATAAATGGTGGCTATACACATGGACTTCACCAGATGGAACATACAGGAATCAAATTGACTACATATGTGGAAAGAGACAATGGAAAAACTCTGTATTAAATGGCAAAACAAGACCAGGTGCTGACTGTGGATCAGACCATCAACTTCTCACATGCTAGTCCAAACTGAAGCTGAAGAAAATTAGAACAAGTGTACAAGAGCCAAGGTATGACCTTGAGTATATCCCACCTGAGTTCAGAGACCACCTCAAGAATAGGTTTAATGCATTAGACCTATTGATAGGTCTAATGATAGGTGACCAGATGAGTTTGGGCATAATATAAAAGATATCATTCAAGAAGAAAGCAAAAGGTTATTTAAAAAACAAGAAAAAAAGAAAAGACCAAATTACATATCAAAAGAGATGCTGGAACTTCTCCTTGAACATCAAGCAGCTAAAGTAAAAGGGAGACATGATGAAGTTAAGGAACTAAACAGAAGATTTCAAAAGGCACCTTGAGAAGACAAAAACAAATATTATAATGACATGTGCAATGAGCCAGAGGGAGAAAACCAAAAGGGGAGAGCACGCTCTGTGTTTTTCAAGCTTAAGGAAGTTAAGAAAAATTCAAGCCTTGAATGGCAATCGTGAAAGATTCTATAGGGAAAATATTAAATGATGCAGGAAACATCAAAAGAAGATGGAAGGAATACACAGAGTCATTGTACAAAAAAAGAATTGGTAGATGACCAACCATTCCAAGAGGCTGCATATGAAGAGGAACAAATGGTACTGAAGGGCAAAATGGAAGATGCCTTGAAAGAACTGGGAAAACACAAGCCTCCAGGAATTGAAGGGATACCAACAGAGATGTTTCAACAAAGAGATGCAGCACTGGAGGTGTTAATATGTTTATGCTAACAGATTTGGAAAACAACTACCTGGCCAACTGACTGGAAGAGATCCATATTTGTGCCTATTCTGAAAAAAAGGAGATCCAACTGAATGTGCAAACTATCAGATGATATCATTAATATCATACATAGCAAAATTTTACTAAAGATTATTCAAAAGTGACTACAGCAGTACATAGACAGGGAATTGCCAGAAAATCAAGCTATATTCAGAAGTGGATGGGGAACCAGGGACATCATTGCTGATGTCAGGTGGATATTACCCAAAAGCAGCAAATATCAGAAAGATGTCTTTCTATGTTTTATTGACTACGCAAAGGCATTTGACTGTGCAGATCATAACAAATTATGGATAACACTTCGAAAAATGGGAATGCCAGAACACCTAATTGTGCTCATAAGAAATCTGTACATGAACCAGGAGGCAGTTGTTCGAATAGAACAAGGAAACACTGCGTGGTTTAAAGATGAGAAAGGTGTGCGTCAGGGCTGTATACTTTCACCCTATCTCTTCAATTTATACACTGAGCAAATAATCCGAGAAGCTGGACTTTATGAGGAAGAACACAGCATCAAGATTGGAGGAAGACTCATTAACAACCTGCGTTATGCAGATGACACCACTCTGCTTGCTGAAAATGAAGAGGATTTAAAACATTTACTGATGAAGATCAAAGATTATAGCCTTCAATATGGGTTGTGACTAAACATCAACAAAACAAAAATCCTTATGAGTGGGTCAACACACAACTTCACAATAAATGGAGAAAAGATTGAGGTTGTCCAAGATTTTGCTTTGCTTGGCTCTATAATCAATACCTGCAGAAACAGCAGTCAAGAAATCAAAAGACACATTGCTCTAGGAAAAGCTGTGGCAAAAGGTCTCTTTAGAGTATTGAAAAGCTAAGATGTCACATTGAAAACGAAGGTGCATCTGACTCATGCCATGGTATTCTCAGTAGCATCATATGGTTGTGAAAGCTGAACATTAAACAAGGGAGACAGGAAAAGAATTGATGCTTTTGAATTATGGTGCTGGAGACGTCTATTGAATATACCATGGACTGGCAAAAGCACCAACAGATCTGTCCTCAAAGAAGTGCAACCAGAGTGCTCCTTGGAAACAAGAATGGCCAGACTGCGGCTTACATATTTCAGACATGTAGTTAGTCAGGTGAGATCAATCCCTGCAGAGAGACATCATGTTTGGGATAGTGGCAGGTCAATGAAAAAAGGGAAAGCCTTCCACCAGATGGATTGACACAATGTCTTCAACAATGGGCTTAAACATAAATAGGATTGTGTGCCTGGCATAGAATCTGGAGGTGTTTCGATCTGCTGTACATAGGGTCGCTATGAGTCAGACTCAACTAGACGGCACCTAACAACAACAACATACCCCTATATCTTTCAGAGAAACTTGAGCTTAAAGTATTCTCAAATATGCATACATAAACAAAAAAATGCAAACCAAGACAGTGTTAATGGAATTTTTTAGAAAATTAAGGAATTTAGAATATTTTAGAAAATTAAGGAAAATAATGAATTAAGGAAGAAACAATCTGAAATCTTCAATCTCAAAAATCTTTCAGAGCTGGTAGTATAGTACCTGCCTATCATGCATGAGAATGTAGGCTTGATGATTAGTACTACAAAATAAATAAATGAATAAAATAAAATACTTCAGAAATTTAAGAAGGAGGGAGTTTTTCCCAACTGATTCTATGAGGCCACCATTAGCATTACCCTACTATCATTACTCTGCTATGACAAAGGGAATAATTAAGACATGTAGGTTTCATATAAATAAATTTAAAAATTCAAAACAAAATTTAAGCCAATAAAATCCAATAATATATAATGGCCAAGTTAGATTTATCTATTTAACCAGAGAAACACAAGGCTACCTTAGCGTTCTACAGTAACCAATATAATTTACCATATTAACAAACTAAAAAATCTGATCATATCAATGGATGCAGAAAAATCATTTGACAAAATCTAACATTCATCCACTCATAATAAAAATATTCAGCACATTGGGAATACAAGAGAATTTCTTCAACCTGATGAAAAACATTCATAAGAAATCTACTTTTCACCATCATATTTAATGTGGAAAGAGTGAGTGTTTTCCTCCTAAGGTCAGAAACAACACAAAAGTTTTTGGTCCTACAAATTTTACACATTACCCCGCAAATTCTTGACAGAACACTGCATTGGTGCCTGTTGGTCTGTTTTTCTGTTTGGGGGAAATAAGAGATTTTCTAAAAAAGCTTTGTTATTAGGAAGGATAGACTAAGCTTATATTTATAAATGATGACACAGGATAGATACTCCCATGGAATTTATGTTTTTAAAAAAACTACTTGAAGCTGGGCATGGTGGCGCATGCCTGTAATCCCAGTGGCTTGGGAGGCGGAGGAAGGAGGATCACAAGTTCCAGACCAGGGGAATTCTGGGTAACTTAGCCAGACCCTGTCTCAAAACATAAAGAAAAAGAAAAAAGGGCTGGGGGTGCAGCTCAATGGTCCAGCACTTGCATAGCATGCAAACGCGAGGCCCTGGGTTCAACCCCTAGTACCAACCCCTAGTACCTAGTACCAAAAAAAAAAAAAAAAAACTGCTTGAAACAAATGAGTTTAGCAAGATTGTAAGACCTAAGATCTTGTTAATTATATATGTATATGGTAGCAAAAAATAATAAGAAATTAAAATTTAGAAAAAGATGTCATTTTAAAACTACACAAAAATATGAAATGTTTAGGGAGAAATCTGACAAAGTGAATAAAACCTGTAAAGTGAGAACTACAAAACACTCCTAAGCAAAATTAAAAAGATATAAGTAAAAAATCAATTTTTCAGATTTAATACTTTAAACATATGTATTTTGTTGTTGTAATTATATCTCAATAAAGATGTTAAATAGAAAATGTTTCTAAAATGTTCGCAATTATTCATTTTCAACTATTTAATGTGTTTAGATTAGAAATATTTTAATTTTCACTCAAAATACATTACTTATCAGGATCTTATTTTAGTTTTTGATATTAAAGAGTGTAGCACTGAAAACGTCATAATTAAATCTGGCACATATTTTAGTGTAAGCCCTGTAATTCAAAATCACTATAAGCAATCAACAAGAAATAAAACTATCATTTATTCACTAAAAAATATTAAATGAGGTTTGAAGTCTATGATAATTTCAAAAGAGAAAAAAGAAGAGACTGTCCCACCATCAAGGAGATCATGCTCTACTAAGGAAGACAGACATTTGTGAAGAAAATATTCCCTAGATATGAGATGTGCAAAAATAGAAATAGATGTGTGTCTAACATACACTGTGACTAAGAAGGAGACATACCTAAGGAGTTAGGGGAAAGAAATACAACACAAGGTAAATAAGTAATTGTTTTCTAAGTAAAAAAATTATAAATTGAATGGAATATAAGTAGTAATATTATAACAACATGATGACTCAAATTGCAATCACAAAACTCTTGCTTTCAGACAATGACAAAGGTTCCAGACTGCAAAATTTTCAATATGAATATATGGTAGTGATACCCCTTTATAAAGAAAACTTAGTAGTAAGATATTAAAATATTTTGGAAAAACAACTGATAATCAAATGTTAAGAGAAAATGTAAGAATCAAAAAGTATAGGTATTTAAAAATAACTGGGTTTAATAGATCATTACAAATTTTTATTAATGAGCAAGTAACAGAACACACAAATAATAAGGTTACAACAAAGAATGTTTCTGTATGCTGGATATGTTATAATTCTTATCACTTAGAATGAATTAATGCATTAATGAACATATTCAGTATAGAGATTATTGCTGATAACATTATGTTTAACTTCTTGGAGCATTATAGTATTCAAAGAGTTTCTCAGGAATTGTGGAGGCCATGAAGTTAGACAGGAATAGTTATTGGAAATGTTCTAACACAATTTGGTGTTAGTGTAATTTAAGTATTCTATCATTTCATTATCCATCAAAATATCAGAAAAACTTTGAAAGAAAAAGTCAAGGACAAGAATAGCCAACAACTGTTATCCCAGAACTTGTAAGACTGAGGCAGGAGGACTGTGAGTTTTAACCCGGTATATATAGTGAGACTTTGTCTCCAAAAGGAAAAGAGATAGATAGATAGATAGATGGATGGATAGATAGATAGATAGATAGATAGATAGCCAGCCAGTCAGCCAGCAACAGGCTAAGGTAAAAACTTTGGGATTTAATACTGTCTTAACTTAGGATAAAAGATCAATACATCCAACTTTGAGATCTGAGCAGACCATAACATACATACAGAGATAGCCAAATACTCCTTTCCTTTTTCCAAATATTTTAAATACATATAACAAGTAAACATACATACACACAATATAAGCTGGCATCAAGAGTACATGTCTTTATTATTTGGAAAGAATTCACTATCATACAATCTATACAAAGTAAAAACAAACTCCTACGTTACACTCATAAAAATACTCAACAAATGAGCCAAATATAACAACACCTACTGTCAACACAGACAGCCAAAGCACTAATGGAAGTTACATCTTCTTTTTGATATATTCAAGACTTTGAGGTAAATTCAATGTTTTCATAGTACATCAAACAAGAAAACTTTAGGTGCCCCACCTAGAACAGCTGCTAAACCAAAAGAATCACTAGAGTTCCAGAGTATAAACATCATTCAATCAGAAAACTTCACAGCTAGAAAAGACCTAAGAAGTTATGTAGTTCCATGTGCACAATTTCATAAGTAGCTGCTGCGTTTCAGTGGTTGTATGAACTTCCAGTTCCATTGAAATTGAATTGCTACTCCCTTGTACTAAATGCTGTTGTTGTTAGGTGCTGTCGAGTTGGTATCCGACTCATAGCGACCCTCTGTACAACAGGGGAAACACTATTGTCAGTGCTTGTCTGACGTTCATAGGGTTTTCAATGGCAGATTGATTTTTGGGAGGGGGTTGCCAGGTCCTTCTCCCAGCCTACAGCTTCTGGTGTTCCCAGGCGGTCTCCCATCCAGGTACTAACCAGGTCCGACCCTGCTTATCTTCCGAGATCTGACGGGATCGGATGCCACAGGGCTACAGCTGCAGGCTTGTACTAAATAGGAAGTAGGATCCCTTGAGTCCCAGCTATTTGTTTTTGCCACATATCAAGAAGTGTCCTATTAAGCATTAAAAATGTTACCTGTAGTATAAAAAGTCATACAGCTGGTATTCCTAATCCCCAATTCTCTAAATGATTCAGTGTCTAATGTGTAATCACTCCATAAAATCTCTGTAAATCCATTTACAGTGCCTTTCTTTGTCAAATTGCCAATCTGCCTGAGATGTGTTCTGGCAGCTCTTGCGATTTAAGCAATATTTGATGTTAAGTAGCTGATGGTCTAGTGGTATCTCAGAAACCAAAAGTAATATGCCACAATATTTAAGGGGGAAACAAAAGGATACAAAAAGGTTTAGAGAATTAAGTGTTCTAGGGCATGCTTGGACTGGGATTTAGCTCAGTTGGTAGAGCTCCACTCTACAGTCTTTGAGGTCCCGAGTTTGATTGCCAACACCACAAAAAATGGGAGGAGGATGTGGCAACCCACTCCCAAGGCAATCCCAAAACAATCTGCCATTGAAAACCCTATGAGGGTCGCTATGAGTCGGATACAACTCGACAGCACCTAACAACAACAGTAACAACAGGGCATGGCTATGAAGTTACTTGCAATGTCTAGTATATACTTGATGTTCATCACATGTTTGAACTGAATTGAAATAGGATATAAACCATCTAAAAGACTTCCAAATATGGAAGTATTCTTGTCCAAGAATTGCCCTCCTTGTGTGAATGCAGTAAGGCATCTTTTTAATACCAGTTTTCCTTAAGCTGCTCCATATATGTTGATCAAACTTTCAGTTCTTCTGAAATACCTCTGAATTTACAAATAGATGCCAAGCTTTGTAAATGCTCAATAAATTAATTCAAGCCTTCCTATCAGTGTTGCTATTATAAAATTAATCCCTCTCCAGTAAGGTATTTTGGCTAATGAATAAGAATCTCTCATCAAGTTAATACCACCATTAGATTCACTTTCAGATGGTTTAACAGTGGTCTTTGGGGTCTAATAACGTATTGCTGACTTAGGCAGGCTGCCACTGGACTGAATATGAATTTGTACTAGGTAAATTTTCCATCTGAAAATGTTGTAACTACCTCAAACTTAAATCTAAGTAAATCTAAGTAAAGTGTCTTCCCCTGCAAAACATGCTTCTTTTCCTATAGTGCCTATTAGAAGTATTATAATCTACCTATTCCCTCAATCGAAAAAGTTTTTAAACTTTCCTCTCCCTCACTAAAACAACCAATCAATAAGACTATCCAATCAAAAACTATATCTTATAAACATGAAGCCAATGCCTTCCTCTTATTCCTCTGGCAATTACCTTACTGTAAGTCCTCACCAACTTAATACTTCTCACTACTTCTAAATGCTCCTCATACTGGTTTTTCCTTCATATGATATCAAAACTAGTGTTCTAAGAAGTCAATTTTATCATTACTCCCTTCAACTTAAAATTTATCAGGGACCTTCTACTGCATTCAAGTTAACCCAGATTTTTACCTTAAAATACAAGTCTTTATTTCTTCTCTTTTCCAGGTTCCCCTATCCCCATAGGCTCCTTAAGATTCCTGCCTTAGAGATCTTATCAAAGATACCCATGTGCTGCCTGTTTTTCTTGTTTGAATTCTGTGAACTTGTGGTATATACTGTCCTCATTCCATGAAATACTCCCCTGACACTTTCACCATCTGGCATGGAGACTATCCATCCCTTAAAGGTTAATCAAAGGCTGAAAAAATATTTTTGGTCTGTCCAATATGAATTTAATTGTATGATTTCTATTCTAGCACATCTTGTCCATATTTCTATCCTAGCAGTTTTCAAATAATATTTTAATGATTTATTTCTTTGTCTCTACCACTAGAATATTTCTTTGAAGGGAGAAACTATACCATATTTACTATTGTGCCCATGGCATCTAACAAAATATTTAGCACGTAAGTATAAATGTTGATTAGGGAAATAAGTGAACAAATGAATGAAAAAAATATAAAATAACTAGGCTCCCTCTTTGGCTTATATAAAAATTAGTAAAAATTTATAAAAAGTCTCATTGGATTCTATAATAAAGGGCAGAGCATCTGATTGTTCACCTAGTAAATGGTGTTCAGGTGCTTTAAACTACTAAATTTAAAAAATCACATTTCACTGTATCTATTTTTTAAGTAATCAAGTAGCAACAAAATCAAGGCAATAAAATTATTTTTACTGATATAGGACAAACAAACATGCATTTGAAAAAACAAACATTTTTCTCAACAAAAGTAGTTTATCACTTAGATATAGAATGCAATGATCAACAGTTTGAGAAAAAGTGTTTTGAATGCGAATGACTGCTATAAACATTTCTCAGGAGAAATAATTATGGAGTATTACAACACAAGACTGTAAGATATGCTAGGAAAATTTAAAGTAACATCAATGTTGGAAAAAATGCCAATATTTCAAAAGATTGTTAAGGACACAATTCTTTAGAAAGGTCATCTATATAAATTATTACCTGAGATAAATACTGAGGATACCAGTTATATACTAAACTAATATCTTCTTTAAGCATATAGTTGGAGAACAACTGAGCTGATATGAAAAAGTAATGGCTTCAACATCCAACACCTGGCAATGATAATAAATTATTCACAGAGTACTATCAGTATGAAACACTTGAAGAAGAGTATAGAACACGTGCTCTTTCGTATAATTATGTTCATGAACAACTTGTTTCTACTTTAAGTTCTGAATAATACTGCTATGAACATTCATGTCCACATCTTTCTGTGTAGACATATGGTTTTATTTATTTTAGATATATACCTAAGCAGTAGGATGAGTTGTTATATAATACATCTATATTTATGAATTGAAGGAACTTCCCAACTGTTTGCCAAAAGAGCTGCAACAGTTTAATTACACACATGAATATGTAAGGATTCCAATTTCTCCACATTCTCACCAACATTTTCTGTTATCTGACTTTTTGTGACACAAACGGGTATGAAGTGGTATCTCATTGTGGTTTGAACATGTAACTTCCTGATGTATAATAATGGTAGGCATACTTTCATGTGCCTATTAGGCACTTGTTTATCTTCTTTTGAACAATGTCCACTCAGATTCTTTACACATTGTGGTTATTTCATTTTAGTACTGAGTTATAAGAGTTCTTGGTGTTTGTGCTGTACAAGGGACACATCTCTTATCAGATATATGATTTGCAAACACTTTCTCTCATACTATGGGTAATTGTTTTTCACTGTTTGGATGGCATAATTTTCAATATACAATTTCTTTATTTGGATGTACTCTATCTATTCTTTCATTTGTTTTGTTGTTGTTGTTGTTGTTGTTTTTGCGGTACTGGGGGTTGAACCCAGGGCCATGTGCCTGCATGCTCTGCAAGTGCTGGACCACTGAACTGCACCCCCAGCTCATTTTTTTTTTTACCTTTTTTGAGACAGGGTCTCGCTAAATTACACAGACTGCCTCTGGTCTCGAACTTGCGATCCTCCTGCCTCCGCCTCCCTAGCCGCTGGGATTATAGGCATGCACCACGGTGCCCGGGGCCCTATTCTTTCATTTGTTGTGTGTGCTGTTGGTGTCATATCTAAGAAACCACCACAGAGACCAAGGTCATAAAGATTAATTCATAAATGTATTCCTAAGAGCTATATAATTTTAGCTCTTATCTTTAGTTCTATAATCCAATTTTAGTTAATTGTGTGTATGGTGTGAGGTAAGGACACAGCTTCATTCTCTGTATAGGGATTTACGATTGCTTCAGCATCATTTGTTAAAAAGATTCTTCTTTCTGCATTGTACTGTTTTGCTCTCCCTTATCAAGAAGAAAATCATCATAAATTTTGAGTTTAATAGTATAAAATTTAAGGGAAAAATATGACCTGAAAAATTTCCAAGATATCCTATTAGCATAATCTGATAAAATTTAGCTAGCATCTAGCAATACATTAAAGAAATAGGAGATCAAATTCAGATTACAGATACAATGTAGTGGTGAAAATACACACTCTGTCCACTTCAATATCAATTACAAAAGTGATAACGTGTTGGCGGTAAAGAAGGCTGTAATGCTGAAAGTGAGCAATAGCCTATACTGTGGAGCAAGCCAGTAATTTCAACCACTAAGGGGGCAAAGGTAGGAGGATCACAAGTTCAAGGTCAGGGGCAGCTAGTATAAGTTACTAAGACCTGTTTCAAAAATAATAAATAAAAATGGGCAAGGGTACATGTGGTAGAGCACTTGCCTTGCATGTGTGAGGCCATGGGTTGGATCCTCTATTGGAAAAAGAAAGAAAAAAGGAAAGAAAGAAAAAAGAAACATAGTAATGACCAGAGTTCAAGTGGGTGACTACAGAGAGATTTTTAGGTAGCCTTTCTAGTTTGAAGAGCTGGGATTTAGCTCAGTTGGTAGAGTGCCACTCTGCAGTCTCTGAGGTTCCTGGTTCAATTCCCAGCACCACAAAAATGGGAGAAGGACATGGCAATCCACTCCTGAGGCAATCCCCAAACAATCAGCCATTGAAAACTCTAGGAGGATTGCTATGAGTCAGACAGGACTCCAAGGCACCTAACAACAACAATCTAGTTTGACATATATGAGAAGCAGCACCATGAATGAAGCAGATGTCTATGGGAGCAACTTTCTATCATGTTGCTAAGCTTCTCATTTGGGTTGATATATTTCCTACCTTATTACAGACTGACTTTATCTATGCTACCAGAGATATGGCCACTAGCAGCTTCCCAGCTTGTACCCTTTAATCCTCAAAATCAGAGAGAAAAGGAAACTATTATAACATTCACCCCTAACTCAGTCCCTGTTATAAATCTGTCCATTCCAAAAAGTCTCTGATAGGTTCAGCTTGGATACTTGAATTAATGACTGTGACCAAAAGTTGAGCATGAGAAGGTGGCACTTGTTCCAAGCACATGAATAAATTGAGATATCCATATGTATAGGGTGTGAGGTTATTTTTTTCTTTCTTTCTTTCTCTCTCTTTTTTTTTTTGAGTTCTGGTTTTCTTAGACAATGAAAGGAGGACTCTTATATAAGTAGAATGATGTCCACAGGTGGTTACAAGTTTCAGTGGTAATGACTAATTAACTACTGCAGAATCGAAAGGAGGAGGAGAAGGAAGGAGAGAGAGAAGAGAATAGAAGTGAGAAGGTGTAGGAGAAGGACAGGGACTTTTGATTTCTGGCCCAATATGTAGGAAGCTTAGAAGTCACCATTCCATCCTAACAAGAAAGAAGTTAACATAAATGATCAATAGCTCTTTTTAGATCAGAGAAGTTGGGTCACAGGGTAACTGCCTGTCCTCTTCCCTCCAAAAAAAAAAAAATGGAAAGAGAGGTAGGTGAATAGAGAAAGTCACAATTTACTGGAGTGGCAACTTCCACAGGAAACAATGCCAGAGCAGGGAAACTGGAACTATAACTGACAAACTACAAGAGGCTCAGTCTGAGAATTAGACATCCAACGAGGACTCAGAAGTCCAGGGACAACTGCAACTTCCTGAGTTTTTCTTTCTTGAACTCTAAGAAGTTCCTAGAGTGAAATTAGACAAAAATCTCCTCATGTTCAAAAGGAAGGAGAGGAAAAGGAACCATTCTGAAATATATGAAGCATTCTAGTCTTCTTAAAAAGGTATGTTCAGGAGGAATTATGCAACAGAGTCTGACTAACTTGGAGGAAGGAAACACCCAAAGTCAGTCAACTGTATGTTCCCCATGTTTGAAGGGGAATACTCTACTTCAATACCATCTTGTTTTAATGTGCAAGAAAGGAAATATTCAATTACAGCCACCTCCAACCACCCTGTCCCACGTAAGGGGAATGGGAAATTTATGAAATTCATACTCCAGAGCCAAAGGCCATTAATGACATAGAAATACAGTCTGCTGGTTCTCCCCACCACATAACACATTACCAAAGGCCTATTTATAGCAGCTCTTTTTGCTCAGTGTATAATATCCAGCTATGAAGAACAAATTACAAGGAACACTAAAAGACATAAAACATAGGCTGAAGAGACAGAACAAACATCAGAACCAGATACAGACATGGCAGATATGTTGAAATTATCTCACTGGGAATTTAAAACAACTATAATTAATATGATAAGCATTCCAATGCATAAAGCAAACAGCAGGTGAAAACAGGTAGAAAATTTAAGTAGAGAGAGAAATTAGAGGAGGAAATCCAAAAAAGATGTTAAAGATCAAAAATACTAATCAGAAATTTGGATCTACATAAAAAAAGGAAAAGTGTTGGGGAATAAATAATTGAAAATAAAATTAAAACCTTCATTTTCCTTATTCTTAATTGATATGACAGTTTGTTCAAAATAACAATAATGTAATTGATATACTCCTATATGCATAAATGTATGTGCTTATATATTTTTGAGATGAATAATAGCAATTGTACAGAAACAGGAGAGAAGAATTAAGATATTTTGCTGTTATAAGGTAGGGGCACCACCCATGAATCAGTACAGTATTATTTGAAAGTGAACTTTAGCTGTAAATATATATTGAAACTCTAGGGAAGCCATTTAAAAAAAGAAAAAAAAAAACAAAAAGTACAACAGATATGCTAAGAAAGGATGAAAACATGAAGCCATAAATTGCTCAAATAAAACCATAAAGGGCAGAAAAAAGTGGGAGAAAAAGAGAACAAAGAACTGCAACAAATAAAAAATATAGTACATAATTATCCAACTATATCAATAATAACTTTGAATGCCAGTGACTTACAAGAATCAATTAAAAAGCAAATGGTAAGACTGAATCAAAATAGCTAGATAGGGTCTACAAGTAACCTACATTAAATACAGAGAAATCCATGCCATGCAAGTATTAATCTTAGACAGTAGACTTCAGAGCAAGGAAAGTTCTCAGTGATAAAATGGAGCATTACATAACAATAAAGAGTCAATTTTCTGAGAAGACATAAAAATCTTAGATGTGTATGCATCTCACAACAGATTGTCACACTACAAGAGTCAAAAACAGATCATACTGAAAGAATAAAGCAATGAATCCACTATCATATTTGGTGAGACTTCAACACCTCTTCATCATGAACGGACAGATCCAGTGGGCAGAAAATAAGTAAGGATATAGTTGAACTTAACGCTGCCATCAATCAACTCTATATAATTGACAACTACAGGTCACTTTACCCAATGACAGAAGAATATCCATCCTTCTCAAGCTCATAACTTCACCAAGAAAAATGAGCCAAAGACACCTCACAGGCACCTCACTAAACAACGTATACATACAGAAAATACGCATGGAGAAGATGTTCCGCACCATATGTCAACCAGGAAATGCACACTGAAGCAAAAATGCAGTATCACAAAACACCTAATAGAGGCCAATATCCAGAAGACTGATGACACAAAACACTGACAAGATGGGAGAAAACAAGAACCCTCATTCATTCCTGGTGAGAACACAAAATGATATGCGACTTTATAATTTGGCAATTTCTTATAAAACTACACACACACTTACCATTTGTTCTTGTTAGTTGCCATTGAGTCGGGTCTGTTTCAAAGAGACCCTCATAGGGTCTTCAATGTCTGATTGTTTTGAAATTGCATTCAGAGTGGATTGCCATGGCCTTCTCCCATTTTTGCAGTGCTGGGGATGGAACCTGGGTCCTCAGAGAGTATGGAGCAGCACTCTGTCAACTTAGCTAAACCTCAGCTCCACACTTACAGTAGTATCCAGAATCACATTCCTTGGTATTTACCCACACTGAAAATGTGTGTGCACACAAAACCCTGCACATGGTTGTTTATAACAGATTTACTCATAATTACCAGAACTTTCAAGAAATTATGATGCCCTTGAGTAGGTAAATGGGTAAATAAACTGTGGTATATTCAAACACTCCCATGTGTCTGTCAGCTTGTCATGCTGTGGGGGCTTACATGTTATTGTGATGCTGAAAGTGATGCCAATGGTATTTCAGATACCAGCAGAGACACACAGGGGGGACAGCTGAACTTCCAGACTAAGACAGACCAGGAAGAAGGACCAGCAGGGCCCCCCAATTAGTTATTGAAAAATGGATGAATAGCAGAGAAGCACTGTCAAATATAGTGCTGGAAAATGAGACTACCAGGCTGGAAGGCATTCAAGAAATGACGAGGGAAGAGCTGCCTCCTCAAAGGAGACGCTGTTTTAACGCTAGCAATGAAGTAAAGCCTATGAGACCTCCTTTTGTTGATGTGGCATGACTCAAAATGAGAAAAAACACAGTGACTGCAACAATGGGCTAAAACATAAAAAGACTGGGTGCTTGGCACATAGGTAGTGTTTTGTTCTGATGTACATAGGATTGCTATGAATTGGATCCTACTGAGGGCAACTAACAAAAAATATCCAGGCCGTGGAACATTTTTTTCAGTGCTAAAAAGAAATGAGTTATCAAGCTGTGAAAAGACATTGAAGAAACTTAAGTACATACTACTAAGTGAAAGAAGCCAATCTGAAAATGTCATACTGTGTACAATATTCTGGAAAAGGAACAGCTATGGAGTCTATAAAAATATCAGTTACTGACAGATGTCAGGAGGGAAACAGTGAGGAATAGGCAGAGTATCTCTGTTGTTCTTAGGTGCTCTCAAGTCAAATCCAACACATAGTGATCCTATGTACAACAAAATGAAACACTACTCAAAACTGTGCCATGCGCATAATCTTTTTGAGTCCACTGTTGCAGTCACTATGTTTCTTCTCATTTTGAGTCATGCCACATCAACAAAATGAGGCCCCAATGGCTTCACTCCATTCCCGTTATTAAGGTTAACTCTACTTTGAGGAGGCAACTCTGCCCCAGTCATTTATTGAACAGCTTCCAGCCTGGGGACAGGGAGGGCCATTTTCTGGCACTGTATCTGACAGTGTTTCTCTATTTATAGGGTTTTCAATGGCTAAATATTTCGGGAGTGGGCTGCTGGGTCTTTCTCCCTAGTCTGTCTTAGTCTGGAAGCCCAGTTGAAACTTATCCACCATGGGTGGCCCTGCTGTCATCTGAAATAGTCATGGCATAGCTTTCAGTATCATGGCAATATGCAAGCCCCACAGCTGACAAGCTGACAGATGTGGGGGAGAGTATCTTTAGGGCAACAAAAATATGCTGTATGATATAATTTTGTTGTTGTTGTTGTTAGGTGCCGTCGAGTCAGTATTTGACTCATAGTGACCCTCACAGGGTTTTCAATGGCTGACTGTTTCGGGATTGCCTTGGGAGTGGATTGCCAGGTCCTTCTCCCAATTTTGCAGTGCTGGGAATTGAACTCGGGTCCTCAGAGACTGCAGCGCAGCACTCTACCCACTGAGCTAAATCCCAGCCTGATATAATTTTAGATAGGTATTTTTACATGTTTGTCCAAACCTACAGAATGTATACCATTTTATAAGTAGACCTTAATGTTAACTATGGATGTTGGTATGATGTGTCAGTGTAGGTTGACCAACTGTTCTCTTGTGGGGAATGTTAATAACAGAGGAAGATATGAACGTATGGAGGCAACAGAGTCCATGTTGTGGTTAGGTGCCTTTGAATCAGGTCCAACTCACAGCAACCCTCTTGGGTTTTCAATGGCCGATTCATTCGGGATTATATCAGGAGTGGATTGCCATGTCCTCCCATTTTAAGAAAGTGAAAATGTCAGAGGCTTTCTGAGCCTTTCTTCAGTGAGGGTATGGCATATCCTAAGCTTCAGGAATTATAAACATTTTCCCAGGAATAGGGGGGCCACACAAGAAAACTCTGGCAGCAGCAGCAACAGTGCTGGCTATGTTCAGAGTAAACTGCATTACACATTGAACAGAAAAAAGTTGTTAAAACAGGGTGTAAAACTCGTATCCTAAAACTGTGCCTACATGGTTAGCCCTTCCCTGGTATCTGGAAACTTGGATATCAGAAGGGTTCCCTCATTCCCTAATTTACTGTGCCTAAACTGTTTATAAACACCACATGGTTTATGCTAAATACCACCTTTCCTTCTATGAGTCTGGAATCTGGGAATATGGCGGGCAGAGGACACCTACGTGAACAGCCATCAATACAAATCCTGAGTACTGAGTCTCCAATGAGCACCTTAGCTGCTAACATTTCACACAGCTTGTCAAAACCCATAACTAGCTATGATAAAGGCATCTTATGTGACTTCACGAGTAGAAGGCCCTTGGAAACTTACACTTAGCTTCTTCCAAATATTGCTCCATGTACTTTTTCAACTTGATTTTGTTTCATATTCCTTTACTGTAAAAAACCACAGCCACTAACAAAACTATATGCCGAGTCCTATGATTCCTACAAGCAAATTACCAAAACTAGGGGTGATTTTTGGGGACCCCCAACATAGGCAGCAGTGCCACTAGTATCTTCAACAGTCCAAAAGTAGTGTACTTTGACTATACAGACCCAAATTTTTTTTCTGAACCTCCTGCCAATTTTGTAAGCTATCTAAACTTCTTTATTTAAATACTCTTCCTAAATCAGTCAGAATTGAGTTCTGTTGCCTGCAACTTTTATAGCCATATTCAGCAGAACCTTCAAATTGGATCACATTGACTTTTTTTCTTTTTCTTGTTCTCTTCTGGGGATTGAACTCAGAGTCTCATGGATGGTAGGCAAGTGTTCTACCACTGAACTACATCCCCAGCCCCAAGATCTCTTCAACTTTTATTCTTTATTATAAATGCCTCTTCTAGTTCTTTTTTCCTATGCGAGAATATGCAGTGGCCTTACATTACCTACCCATGAATCTTCTGCAGTCAGAATTATCTTACTAAAGCTAAACCACCGTTCTGCTGCCTAATATAGTTTCTCCATTCCAGCCATGTTTGCCCACTGAGCTCCCACCATAATCTTTTTCCTTTTCTTTTTCCTCTTTGTGCCTTTTGCTCATGCTGGCCAGAATCTACATGCAATTATATGCCATTATTGTATATCCAAACTAGTCATAACTAATTGACTGATTTTACTACAGGCTTACAGATTGAAGAATAAACAAAAGCCAGGATTGGTATCATCTTCTGGTATCTTAACTGCTGGTGATAAGTACTGACTGTTCTTCTGCTTATTTCAGACCCTGACCACGTGCTAACACATTTCCCTATAACCTGGCAAGCCCTTGTATGCAATGAGCCCTTACCTAGTCAAATTCAAGATTCAAATAATGGGCATCTTCTTTATTTGTAATTGCCTGGCCCTCCTAATCCTAATACCTGTGTAGGACCTCCTCTACTCTAACACCATGTAAAGTCCCACTATGAAAATTTTCCATGCTGTTCTTATTTTATTATCATCAATCTGTATTTTTTCAAGTGTCAAAATAAAACTCATGTACTCTAAGTTAATTTGTAAGAAAATACCTATTCTCTAGGAGCCTCCTTATAAAAACTTAGAAATATACTGCTTATGGGCTTACATTATTAGCTGTAAAAATTATTAAGGAATATCATACTGAGAATTTATATAATAAATGAATAGATAAGGTGATGGTGGACTGGGGTTTAGCTCACTTGGTAGATTGCTCCTCCACACACACTCTCTGAGGACCAGGGTTCGACCTCTAGCACTATAAAAACGGGAGAAGGATGTGGCAATCTACTCCCAAAGGAATTCTGAGATAATCAACCATTGAAAACCCTATGAGGGTCACTAGGAGTCACACCTGACTTGACAGCACCTAACAACAATGAGATATTGGAGAGGGACATGAGAATTCATCAAGTATAACAGTGGATCCTGACATAAAAGATATTCTCAGTTTAAATATATTATTGGACATTTATAAACACCAAGAGCAAAATTTTGCATAATATTAAAACTATAATGCCAGGGTCATCAGAAAACAGGAAAAGTAGAAAAGTGGCCCTTGGAAGCACGGGGGCAGGGTGGGACCCTATCAAGTATGGAAAAAGAGGTAGGTTCTATAGCTAAATACCTATCAATGCCCCAACTCATAACTAATTCAAACAGAATGGCTTCAAAAAACTGCATAACAAGGATGACCACAGCAAAATTTTTAGCAGCAAGTCCCATGAAGATCCTTCCCAGATACCACTTCATATGTTTAGAAACACAAATCTATTTTCAATGGCAAAGCCTCCATTTAGTGTTTACTTGTTTTCTCACTTAACCTTTGACCTCATCCTCTTATATGATGTCCTTGCTCTGTAGAAAAATAATAAAATGTTCTACACACCTATGTTAATGAATTAATGTGATAATACTTAGCATATTACTTGATTCAACTTGACTACTCAATAAATATTATTGTCAAAATGTCTGAAAATTATTCATTTAGGGGTAGGATTGGGAGAGAATAATGTATTAAATTTCAATTAAATTTTAGTCAATTTTATACTATCTCCATACTTCTACCGTCACCCTGGATGTATGAATGTTCAAAAATGACTATGAAATAAATGACTGAGTATACCAATAAATTAATTTGATCTTGGTATAAATATTTTTATCAAATATATTCTCAGTATAAGTGTAGAGACCATGAAGGGTCTCTAGAACCCTTCATGTAGGGTAGGGTCTCCACACTAGAAGGGTGAGAAAATGGGTACATAAAGAATTGAAGCATTCATGATAAATGTGGCCTAATTAAAACTTTAAGTCTCTGGGCAAAACCAAGTCATCCCACATGTATTGTAAAATAAACTGACAAAAATCACACAAAATAAAAAACAGCTTTTAATAAACACTAGTGTGAGAATGAAAGTCTAAGGCAGGAAGGTTCCATATACATTATTAGAAAATGGAGAAAGATAAGATATTGAAGGAAGAAGTAAAGCTGGAATGTATTAATCTATGCAAAATAATTCTCTGAAAGGTAAAAATATCTCCTCAGGTAAGAAAATAATTATAATAAAAAGATGTCAAGGTTTCTCAGAAAGTACTTTAGGTATTCTTACTCATATATTAAAAGTACATACAGAAAAATCTTATTTAGGTTAAAAAAATAAAAATATACTTAAAAGATAAAAATATATAAAGTATACTATTATTTATTTTAAGTAGCCATTAATACTACTACGAAAAGTCTTTTTCAATTGCTGTCTAATATACATGTTACTATATTTTAATGAGGCTATCAGTAAGCACTATATTTTCATGTAATTAGAGAAGAAAAGATACCCCCCAAACTGCATCTGATATCTAATACTGACTCATTTTACCACAATTTGAATCAATGATATCATAATCATTATCTTTCTATATATACCATGGAGTATTTAAATGGTAATCTGAGTGGTCGCTAGGTATTTGTGTATCTGCACAATACATAAACGTGCATTGTTTTTTCATGGTTAGATTTCTAGAAACATTGTGAAAGGCTGTCACTAGGGGGAAGTCTTGTTATCCAGGGGCTAAATATAAATTACCATAAACTTTACAACTGCATGTGTCTAAACTAAAATATACCAGAATATACAACTTAAAATATAAGACAAAAATTCCCCTTATAAATGAGTCATAAGTTTCTGAAAAACAATCAGTTGGTATTTATAAAATATGTAGTTAAAAGCCGGGCATGGTGGCGCACACCTATAATCCCAGCGGCTTGGGAGGTGGAGGCGGGAGGATCCCAAGTTCGAGACCAGAGGCAGTCTGCATAACTTACTTGTTTGAGACCCTGTCTCAAAAAAAAAAAAAAAAACAAAAACAAAAACACAGACTGAGGGTGCAGCTCAGTGGTCCAGCACTTGCAAAGCATGCAAGAGAGAAGCCCTGGGTTCAACCCCCAATAACTCCAAAAAAAAACAGGTTGTTAAAGTTTATTTTAAATTTAAATAGATCAGCTACAACGTAAATCATATTTTACTTTCAGCAAAAAGTAATTGAGGAAAATGGGTATTTTTCTTTTCAACTAAATATAGCAGTCATTCAATTACTTATAGTACTCTTCATACATACATATAATGACTTTGCTCCATTAATCTATGAAACCCCTTTTTATCCTTTACCTTCATATACTTGTTCTTTAACAGGTCCCACAGAAATATGCATGAATAACATCAAAATAATAATACTTGTATAGCTCATCAGGAAAATTATTCACCTATTCTGTAACAAATAGAAAACCATGAAACTATGAAACCAAGAAGCTAAGTCTCTTTAACTCACTGACTTTCCCGTTTTAATCCTTCCCCAAAGGAAATCTATGTGTGGGTAATTTTTGCCCTAAGGCACTTGCCTAGATTTGTTCCTGATAATAAGAACTGAACAGCTAAGCTGGAGAATGCAAATTCCTGCTTGGAAGCATGTATTTTAATGCTGTAACTGTTATTATCTCAAAAACAAATTAAACTAGGGAGTTCTGTAGCAAGCCAATTAAACAATTTAGACAGCAACTTAATGCAAATCAATGCCCCTTACTCTCACCCAACATGATGTTTTGTGATTCTAAGATGTCAAAGTGTACATCTGTAACAAGTGGCTGTTCAAGGTGCCTGGGACACATATGTTAAGTATGCATTTTGATTCGTTATAAATTCCTGTCTTGCCCTGTACTTTTATTTCATGTGATTTTATTCCTTCAATACCATTAAAAATATAATTGGAAAAATGCATAGAGAAAAACACAGTGCTATGAATCCTAAGAATGATGTTTTAATCCCAGCTCAACAGTAAGGAATGGCCCAAACTTTAGTTACATGATAAATGTCCACAAGAAAAATTATATTGTAAATTCAAGACTTTTTGCATATTTTGAAACAAAGCTAATGTGTGCAGATGACTTTTCTGTTTGTCCTTTTTTATAGACTTTAGTCTTCATTGTAAGACACTAGTTGTCACTTTCAATGAGAAATATTTAGAGACGTAGCTCAAAAGATATCTGGTCTTTAAGGATTTCATACCTCCCTTAGACAATTATCTATAATTTCCTTCACAATTCCTCCACACAGGTAATTCTCATTTGAAACTTAGGTTTGTTAAGTCAAAAGTTCAATTAGATATAATTCACAAAATCACTCACTTCAGCCAATGTATAAATATGTATCTAGTGATCAGAAGGAAAAAAATAAATATATTGTAATTTAATAGATAAATATTGATATTTACAGGCAGATAGTGATTGTTTATAAGAATTTATGTATTTCTGAGCACTTGTTTAGTATTATTAAAATATCAGTCTTAGCATTTCAATAACATGAAACATCTTTACTTTGCTTCAAAGTTTAAGTAACACCCAGGATGTTTTAAGTATAGCTGTCTGGACCCAGTGGCACAGGCTTGTATTCCCAGTGACTAGGGAGGATGAGGCAGGAGGATCTCAAGTTTGAGGTTAGAGGCAGCCTATGTAACTTAGCAAGATGCTGCCTCAAGATAAAACATTTTCAATTTTATAAAGGTCTGAAGGTACAGCTTACAAAGTATACACAAGGCCCTAGGTTCAGCCTCCCAGTATCACTAAAAAAAGAAAGAAAAGAAAAAGAAAAAAGAAGTATAGTCAGTTCTGAACATTTGTATACATAAAAAACCTAAAGTGTAAAAATGAAGGGACCACTTGAATAAACTTTGGGAAAATCAGAACATTATAGTGGAACTTTAGAGAAGACATCAAATGAGCTACACAACTACATGACAGAAGGAAAACTAAGGGAAAATGGGGAAAACTAAAAATGAAAATTGCAGAAATATCACAGAATAAAAGGCAAGCAGCAAATGGAAATGACAGCACAACAGGGGAAATCACATCATAACTAATCCCCATAAACTCCTTGGATAGTCTGTCCCTATTCTGCAGGCTTCCATACTGGGCACAATTCTGTCCTTTATGTGAAAGACAAGACTGTTCCTCTATTTTCAGCCTTTCAATAACCACTAACAAATCACAAGTCTAGATATTTAGCAAAATCTGATTTTATCTTAATAAACTTGTATGAAGTCTTTCACAAGAAATGTTGTTCTCCCAAGAGGTTAATTATTCTACTCATTAAAAGTTATATTTGGAGAGAGTAATAATATTTTAATTGTGTTAAGGGCAAATTTTAAATAAAATGCACTAGTATTTTAGTGTTAATTTTGAAGGTCTTCCCATACAGTACAAGCTTTTCCTTTTCATAAATCTAAATATATCTATTCTCTGGAGTGGCATCTACCTCATGTGTCTATTAACCACAGTGTCCTATGTTCATCTCCTTCATTAAACTCCTTAATCATAGGGTCACTTTTTATCATAATATCCCAGTAGCTACCAAGAAGTCCAAAACACTCTTGGTACTCATTAAATGTTTTATGGATAGATAAATAGATGGAGACTTTGGTGAACTTGACTTGGAAAAGAAGAGAAGAAGGATGTGGGGAAGAAGTGTTCCATCTCTATGCTATGACTTCCTTCAGGGGGAGCTCTTTTAATATTCACATTGTCACTTTAGCAGTTACTATGATGTATGGTACATATTAAATCTTTAAATAATTTCCAGGCTGCAGAATGAATGAGTGCTGTATTTATGTTGAAACTTTACAGAGTATGTGATTTTTACATATTAACAGTTTATATAATTAATTAGAAATTTAATTCCTTCATAAACAATCATTCTTTGCTGTTTTAATGTTAGTTCACATAAATACATTTCTATCAAAGACAGTAATTTTACAAGTATATAAAATGTTAAAATAAAGCCAGGTATGGTGGCGTATGCCTGTAATCACAGTGACTGGGGAGGTGGAGGCAGGAGGATCGCAAGTTCAAGACCAGAGGAAGTTTGCATAATTTGGTGAGACTCTGTCTCAAAAAGTTAAAAAAAAAATGGGCTGAGTGTACAGCTCAGTGGTACAGCACTTGCAAAGCATGCAAGCACAAGGTCCTGGGTTAAACCTCCAGTACTGAAAAAAAAAAAGTTAGATTCATTTTTATTGTTCTTTACTTAATTCATTCAGGAATCTAATATTTTCTCTGAGATGGATTTTGTTTTCCACAAATTATTTTCTGAAAAGAAATTATTGTATCAAGGCATTCCATCATTTCCTTAATGACTTGTTACCTTAAATATAGACACTGAAATTCTTTTCCTTTTCAAGTATTTGCTAATCAATTAAATTTTACTTTTTCTACTTTATCAGCAGCTTCATTTTTTGAAAAATATTAGTATTATTCAGTTGGAATTTATCTTCCTATAACTATTAGGTAAGAAACTAAATGTTTTCCTGTATCCTAAGAAAAATTCCAAACACTATTTCTTAAATATTTTTCTCTCACAAAATCTGAGGTTTCTCCTTGACAAAATCTTTTATTCTCAAACATGTCTTATTCTAATAGAAATGTCTATATCAGACTGAAAATGGCAATACAAGGGACCTTGCCTACGTTAACATTCTATGCTCCAACTAATACAATAGACTGAACTGGTAAGCCCTTCATAAATGCTTTCTAATATCAAATTCTTGATTGCCTCACTTGCTCTGAAATATATTGGATATGCATATGGAGCTCTCTCGTAATGCACTAAATGACCACTGAAGGCAAAGGAATGTTTGACTTCTTTTCCTATACCATAGGGAGACGTCTATTGAATATACCATGGACTGACAAAAGAACCAACAGATTTGTCCTAGAAAAAGTGCAACCAGAGTGCTCCTTTGGAAGCAAGAATGGCGAGACTACAGCTTACATATTTTGGACATGTAGTCAGGAGAGATCAATCCCTGGAGAAAGACACCATGTTTGGGAGAGTGGCAGGTCAACAAAAAAAAGGGAAACCCTCCACCAGATGGACTGACACAGTGTCTGCAACAATGGGCTTAAACATAAATGAGATTGTATGTCTGGCACAGAGAAGTGTTTCAATCTACTGTACATAGAGTTGCTATGAGTCAGACTCAACTTGACTGCACCTAACAATGCTAAGCATAGTGCCTGGCACAGAGACTCAAGAAGTATTTGCTAAAATGAATGAAGAGAACTATGGCAAGACTGAGAATCCCATGAGAAGAAAGATGGCTTAACTACAAGAAGGTGGAAAACTATTCCATGTAATGAGTTAACTGGAAGCAGCACAATTTGTCAATACTCACAACAATTACTATGTAAACATTATTGCTTTTTAAGTAACTCCCTTTTTAGGTTAGCTTGGTTAACATTTTTAGTAATGACAAAAACTCACCCTGGCAAAAAAAAAAAAAAAAATTGTCTTTTTCTTTCTTTTCTCCTTTTTTCCCCCCAATACTAGGAAGTTGGACCCAGGGCCACACACATGTTCAGCAAAAGCTCCACCACAGAACTGCATCCCCTAGCCCATTTTTTTAATTTTTTATTTCAAGACAAGGTCTTGCTAAGCTGTAAACGCTGCCTCTGCACTTGACTCACAATCTTGCATCAGCCCCCTGAGTCACCAGGATTATGGGCATGTGCTACCATGCCCAATTACATTTTCCTTCTTATTCCTCTTTACTATGTATTAATTCTTCAGATCGTCTGATTTCTAATATGATTTGAATGCTTCACTTATAAATGGAAACTTGTAGCTGTAAATTTCAAACTCTGAAACCTCATAACTATATTCAGTGTTTTGAATCTTAATTTCAACTTTGCTAAGTATGAATCAAGAGCCTGAGGAAATTTTTACTAGAAATATGTTACATTCAGTTAGGCATTATTTAGAGAATATTATGTAATATTGGGAAAAGATGAGATGCTATTTTACTAGCCTCAGAATATGAATATATCAGGAAAATAGTCTCTGTTTTAAATAACATTAAATGGTGAATGCTAAAACAAGTGGACATATTTTATCTTCCTTAGTCCAAGGTTAATATTATTATTATATCAGTCCTCTTCCTCCCTTCTGGAAAAAAAAAAAAGAATGCTCTGCCAATGTTTGTATCATTCTTATTAGGTAAGGCAATCTCTTAATTATGAATGTAATGTATAAAGCTCTTAAATCTCTTAAATATGTCCAGGCACATTATATGTTTTTTTTAATAAGAACTGGTTGGCAAGTAAACATAGTAATAAAAGGGACAGTACACAAATACTCCAACTTCGAAACCAAATTCCACTGACACAGAAAAATAAGGAGAGTTCACAAAAAGGAAAAGGCTTAAAGTAGTTGTTAGGTGCTGTCGAGTTGGTGTCTGACTTATAACAACCCTATGTACAATAGGCGAAACACTATCATCAGTGCTTTTCTGCTAGTCATAAGGTTGTCAATGGCTCATTGTTTTTTGGGAGTGGGTTGCCAGGTCTTTCTCCCAAGCCTGTAGCATTTAGTGTTCCAAGGTAGTCTCACATCCAAGTACTAACCAGGTCTGACCCTGCTTCACCTTTGGAGATCTGACGCCACAGTGGTATGGCTGCAAGCTAGTTAAGGTTAAGGTTAGGTGACTCGTATTATTAACCAGAAAAGGAAGAAACATGTAATGGTAGTTCTTGATCCTGAAAAGTAAGTATAGAAAAGAATAAGCTTCTATAGTGTTGACCTAGTGACAGCAGATGATGGGTTTTTTTGTTGTTGTTGTTGGAGTAGATCATGTAATATTGCCAGAGACATTCAAAACTGAAATCCTCAATGATAAAACACAGAGAAAATCACCCACCTAACAAGAGGAATTTTGGGGGCTTAAAATACTTAAAAGCTTCTCTTATTCTAAACACCATACCTTTCCCACTGTACAACATCCACACAGGATTCTGCTAGAAGAGACTTATAAAGTCCTCGATAAATATTGAGCATTGAAACTGAGGTGATATTTCCATTTCTCTTACAAATTAAAGACAATGATACTGGAAAATAAAATATAGAAGAGGAATAGCTGGCTGTATAGACAAAGAGCAATGTCTAGCTGTGAACAACAGTGGGACTCATTCCACAGAGATGCAACTGAACCTAGTGGTGTAGACTGAGAATACCACAATTGGCAAAACAGGAACATAATAATTTAAACCTCAGATGTGATGGGAAAATTAAAATCCCACATGGGAAATAAAATATGGAGAATAACAAGGGACAATAAAATTACTGCTCACAGTAATTATTAGGAAACAGGATTCAAAACAATAATTTTGTCCTCAAGTTTAATGAAATAATAAACATATCTAAGTAAAGAAACAAAGTGATCTTGACATTTCAAAACAAAGAGTACTGTTATAAATGGAACTTGGTGATCCTTCCCTCTTTGCCTCCACTCACCAGTCTCCCCTCCACACTTGCACACATCTATACACCCATGTTCACACTTGTCTGGAAAAGTTTTGTTTCCTCAAGCACCCAGAGCAGTGCTAAACACTTAGCCTTTCAATAAATACTTGCTTAATGATTAAAAACAAATGATAAAGTAAAATGATGAGATTCCTATTTAGATCTATCAAGGAGAAGGATCTTCAAACTGGAAATGATATCATAAGTACAGTGAAAATTACACTCAGAGATACCGTAAGAATGCTAAGGTGTCTTCATCAAATGATTCCAATTCCTCAGTCTCAGTCTCAAATTCTAAATCAGAATTTTCTCATGACATACAAATATGATCACCATGCCATAGGGTAGATGTTGGACAATAAATTCTAATTTTCTAAAAATGTAGGATAGAAAGTATAGAGAAGACTTCTGTAATTACAGAAGAAAAGACTTCTGTAATTCCTAGAAAACCTGCAGAAAATATTTTTAAAATAAGTATTTAATAGTTGATTTGTGAGCTCTTATAAAAGGAAGCAATGATCATCAATGGCTACTGTTAAGTTCATCAGGGAGTTGTGCCAGATTTTAATTTGATCTTATGCTTTATTAGAATTACTAACCTGAAAAATTATGGAAATGTCAAAGTTATTAACATTAATAGCCAACACTCAATGAGCATTTATTTTATGTAAGGTATTGAGTATTGTCTCCTTTAATCATCACAATAATACCATGAGGAAAGATAACTGTTATTGCCATTTTAAAATGAGGAAACTGAGGGATAGGGACATTAATCCAACCTTGTGGAGGTCATGGAACTAAACTGTGGGGCTAGGATTCAAATCCAGAACTCTACCTACAGAAGCCTTGTTCTTATAACCATCATGCTATTGACTCATAAAAGATACCTGGAAAAAAATAATCTCACAATACCTTGTAGAAAAGATGAAAACAATGAGCTGGATTACCTTCCAATCAAGTCATTTGAAAATTGGCTGAATATTTGCTCAAGATTCTGATTCATTACCAAGATAAAGTGAATGTTTTGAGCATCATACCTCAGGATTCTATGTTTGGACCTCAAAATATTTATAACACTGTTATTAGTAAACTGGATGAAAATATTATCAGCTTATAAATAATTTTTAAAATAGCATAGAAGAAACATAGTGGCTGCAGCAAATAGACTCAAATATAAAAAGATCATGTGTGGCACAGTGTTAGGTAGTGCTTTCTTCCACTGTACTTAGGGTTGCAGTAAGTCAGATTCAACTCCATGGGACCTAACAATAGCATAGAGTAGAATACTCTTCATTTAAAATGCCCCTAGACACAAAAGTATGCCATAGAAAGATATTCACAACATATTTAGAAAAGTAATCTTTATGAAGAGTATAAAGATAGGATTCTCTTTATAAAAGGAAGGAAAGAAGGAAGAAAGGGGGATGAAAGGAGGGAAGAGAAGGTAAAGGAGGAAGATACAGAGAAAAAAAGAAGGGAAAAAATTGGGAAAGTGTTTCCACTAAAGAACTTTTCACTATGACCACTTTAATAAATACATTGTACTTATTAGTCCTCTACACACATGTATATATAAAAGTATGTAATTAGAACAATTTCATAGAATACTTACACTTTCTATGTACAATGCTATGCAACATTTTCCATTTCATATTATTCAATTTCTTTTGAAAAATGCTAGCTGTATTTCAGTAAATTTACTTCACAGCTCCTAAGGGATATAATCCTGAAGTCTGAAAACTAGTGATGTAAACAACGTAAGTAAAATTGTTCAATAAGGTATTAATAAAGCCTGTAACTGAGAATAATTTAGAATTTCCTTTCTTCTTTTCCAAAATTTTGAATTTTTCTATGATGAATAAATGATAAATGTAAGAATACTTCATGTACAAAATTTTAAAAATATTGCAGAAATGGTAATTGTAGAGACAATAATAGTTCATGTGAAAAATTAACAGCAATTCATGTGGAAAATATCTAGGTATGTTAATGGACTTCAAATTTAAAATAAGACCATAAGGTACCTTAAATGCCAAAAATAATATAATCTCAACATTAAAACATGTACAAGAACATATATATGTCATCTAAAACAACTCAGGTGAGAATTCCACTATCTTTTTATATTCAGATCTTGTCCAAAGACTTATTATCACTTCTGGGTACCATATTCCCAATGGAGAATGTCCAAAGGGGAAGGAGCTTGATGTATCTGGAAATTATATCCTACGAAAGAGGGTCAAACAACACAGGACCTTTAGTCTGATGTCTCTGTTCAGATAACTGTAAAGCTTTTAAATAATAATGGTCATACAGTGAAGAGCCAATGTAGACAAGTTACAAAGAAGTAAATCTGGGTAGATTTCAGTCTCATGTTATTAGGTGCAGTCTAGTTGGATCTGACTCATAGTGATCATATGTACAGCAGAACAAAACTCACCAACATTATGCAATGCACATGATCTTTTTATGTTTAAGTCCATTGTTATAGCCACCATGTTCCTTCTCATCTTGAGTCATGACACATCAGCAAAAGAGGGTCCCAGGGGCTCTCTATACTCCATTCCCATCATTAATGTTGACTCTACTTTGAGAAGGCAACTCTTCCCCAGTCCTTTCTTCAATGCTTTCCAGCCTGGGGGAGGGGGGGATGTCATTTTCCAGCACTATATTTGACAGTGCTTCTCTGCTATCATAGGTTTTCAATGGCTAATTGGTTCAGGAGTGGGCTGATGGGTCTTTCTTCCTAGTCTGTCTTAGTGTGGAAGCCCATCTGAAACCTGTCCACCATGCATGGCCCTTCTGATGTATGAAATACCAATGGCATAACTTTCAGCATCACAGCAACACACAAGCACCCACAGCAGGCCAAGCTGACAGACATGGGGAATTAGCCTCACACAAAGATGAATTCTAATACTACATAGCAATGGAATGCACTGACTCAAGTACAAACAATAGATCCTCTTTATACCAACATTCCTTAAGACAATCTGATCCCTTATTTCAAGAAAGCATTTTAAATTCTGTATTTGTCTAGGCGAGTACTATCCAGTTCCCAGACCTCTGTCGTATCCTATACAGGTTTTCTTTTAGTTTCCTTACTGTAGCTAAATGAGCAGACTTGTCCATCTCAAGAATATGACTGAGTCCTTATTAATAAGTAACAGTCTTCAGACATGTGAGGAATAATCAGTAGCAAGAATAATAGTGACAATTTCTGAATCAGAAACAGGTAATTAGTATTGTTTTTCTAAAATACTCATGATTTTTACCTTAATAAAGAAAAATCTCCCTTACTACAACAAAGTATACACTGTTTCATAAGGATAAATTAGGATTCCTAAGAGGGAATTTAGAGGATAATTCCTAAATAAAAATATTTTGGTTCTACCATGTCTGTATCTCTGTGGGGGCTATTTTATGTATATATAAGCATTTTTTAATATATATTATTTTATTCCTGTTTTTACATATGGGCATCTTATCACATATTGTCATACAGCTTGCTTCTTTCATATAATAAATCTTAGCGAGTTTTGTTGTTGTTGTTCTTGTTAGGTGCCGTCGAGTCGGTATCCGACTCATAGCAATCCTCATGGGGTTTTCAATGGCTGACTGTTTCGGGATTGCCTTGGGAGTAGATTGCCAGGTCCTTCTCCCATTTTTTGTGGTGCTGGGAATTGAACTCAGGACCTCACAGACTGCAGCGCAGTGCTCTACCAACTGAGCCAAATCTCAGCTTTAGAGAGTTTTACATTTCATTATTTCAATTATTTCATAATCTTAGGTACAGCTACATAATATTGCAGTTTACGGAAGTACCGCTGCTTATCTAACTAGTCCCTAATCAGTGGTTATTTAGATTGTTTCTAATCTTTGCTATTACAAACCATGTTGGATAATTTTATAAATACTTTATGTCTCACATGTGAGAATATCTATAAAAATACAAATGCTCCATTAAAGGGTTCATGGGATGGTAATTTTCATAAATATTAAAACAAATATTTATTTTAAGAACTTATATCTTAGTAGCGATATGAATCTTTAAATTCATTCTGCCTCAACAGAATTCCACAGTATTTTAATCCAAAAAGCCTCATATCCAAGATAGATTTAAAAACATATGAGTGTGTAAAGATAGGTACACAGATACCCTGTGTATGTAATCTAATTTCCCTTAATAAAACCTCTCAAACCCAAATCCTCTTACAATTGATAATGAACCGAATGTCTTCACATGAGGAAGAGTCATTTGGACCTTACACACAGCTACTATTTCCTAAGATTCAATATTCTCAATGGGAGTCCTGCTAATCGGGGTTTGCATACCATGCTGCTTGGTCACATCAGGCACATTTCAGAAAAATAACTCCATCTTTCCCTTGATCCTTTCCTTAATTGCCTCATAGTCCAAGTAAGACAAAACTACCAAACAGCATGATACAATTTAAATGCACTGTCACAACTCTTAGTGGTCACCTAAAATCCATTTCCCTTTGCTTCACAGTAACAGTTTTATTCAGTAAGTGGCCACTAATATAAAGAGTGCATTTCCAAGTGCCATGGTAGACATCATTCCATGTGAGAAAGTTTTAACCAATGCAATGTGAACATTTTTGACCATATGCTTAAAAGGAAATTGCTTATCTTCACTCCTGCATTTTCTTTCTTTTTTTCAAACTAGAATGCAAATGTAAAAGTGACCCACATTTAACCTTAAAAAGCAGTGAGGACATGAGATCCTAGGAGATTGCACAGCAGTAAGGATTTTAGATTGGTAACCTTGTGAAGCTAAGCACTCTGACCAACTGGATTACCCTATCATGGTTGTACGAAGGAAAAATAAGCTATCATATTTAAGCGGGACTGGGATTTAGCTCAGTTGGTAGAGTGCTGCTCTGCAGTCTCTAAGGTCCTAGGTTTGACTCCCAGCACCACAAAAATGGGAGAAGGACATCGCAATCCACTCCCAAGGGAATCCCAAAAAAATCAGCCATTTTTTTTTTCATTGAAAACTCTATGAGGGTAGCTGTGAGTTGGATGTGACTCCCCAGCACCTAACAACAACAATAATCATATTTAAATAAATGTAAATGCTGTGTCTCTTTGTTACAGTAAATTTGTCTCTGCAAACACAAACATAAAAAGACACATAAACACATGTAAATACACATATTTAATAACTGGACAATGGACGTGTAAAGGAAAGCTAAAAACTTGAATGGGTATATGGGTAGGTATCAGGGCATAAGACTACAAAAATAAGAAATAGAGATTAGCACAAATTAATAAACAGATATATTAGAAAACTGACTAAAATAAAAATTAATATAAGAAACATGTATTTACTACGATCAGTAATTGACATCACATAGCAAAAGCACTAGAAGAAAAATACACTGCAGTTCAGATACCTTGTTTTTCTATTCAAAAGATTATTCCTCACAACAGAGAAGCATAATAATTCAAATATAATTAATAACTATATGTGGAAACATTTAAATTCACTTAAACCTTTGTTCATTTACATAACAGTTTGCAATTTTAACTGTAATTAAACAATGACACTAAGACTTTATGCAAAAAGATGTTGAAACTCATTCAGTAAACATTATCAAGTATGTACTTTGTACTAGACAGATACTGTGCTGAACTTGGGAGATCCAAAGGTAAATAAAAACAGTCCTTATGCGGAAAGAGATCACTAACAAATTTCATTAATTATACCAATACATACAAAGTATTTTAGTTTAATTATGTCAAAATTACTTTCCTTCAATATTATTTGAAAAGTTATTTTTAAAATGTATAGAGAATCTTACATATAAATTAATTCCCCTTAATTAAGGATACATTCATTAATTAAGGGAGGATACATTCCAAGACATACTTGAAACCAGAGATAATGCCAAACCTTATTATATACTATGTTTTCCTATTCGTACAAATGATAAATTTTAATTTATAAATTAGGCACAGTAAGAGATCAACAATAATTAGTCATTAAATAGGAGAGTTATAACAACATACTATTAAAAGTTATTTGAAATTTATGAATTCATTATTTCTGGAATTTTCCATTTAATATTTTTAGGCAACAGTTGACCAGAGGTAACTGAAACTAAAGAAAGCTACACCAGGATAAAGGGGCACTACTGTGCAGTCAATCTCTTCAACACTAGGATCCTTTAAGAAAAAAGTTTTCATCAAGCATAAAAATGAGTTTCAAAATACTTAAGATAATGAATACCCACATTACATGTATTCTAAAATTGCATGTATCTATTAGTCACTAAAGCATTGTTCCTGAAATGAGACACTAAAGTTTCTTAGGCCCTAACATATAAACGATCTCCTCAATAAAGATGATAAAATATTTAAAAATATCATTGCCTCTAGTCTCTTTCTTTCTATTATGAAAGATTATTCAAACTATTATAAGAAGAAAAACATTATGTAACACTTTGATATATTTCATTTAACACTTCACCTGAAGAATAAGTCACAATAGATTATCTTAAAGTGCTATTATCTACCTGAAAATGATAAATACTTAATCAAATGAAAAACAGTCAAGTTGGGCATGGTGGCGCACGCCTGTAATCCCAGCAACTTGGGAGGCAGAGGCAGAAGGATTGCAAGTTCGAGATCAGGCTGCGTAATTATTAAGAACCTGTCTCAAAAAGTAAAAAAAAATGGCTGGGGGTGCAGCTCAGTGGTCCAGCACTTCCAAAACAGGCAAGCATGAGGCCCTGGGTTCAAAACCCATTACCACAAAAAAAAAAAAAAGAAAGGAAGAAAGAAAGAAAGGAAGGAAGGAAGAAAGAAAGAAAGAAAGAAAGAAAGAAAGAAAAAGAAAGAAAGAAAAAAAGAAAAAATATCTGCTACATATTATACATTTAATATCCGCTTGAAACTTGGTCTAACTCAAACATTTTCTTTGTTTTACCTAACTCTAATGTATTGTCATCCTGTAGTAATTAGTTGTTACATAAGACAAATTCTGCCAAATGAGAGCATAAGTGTGAAAACTTTATTCATTTTAAATAACTGAAGCTTACAAACTATCATTACTATGTTTTTGCTATTGTTAGGTGCCATTGAGTCAGGTCCGATTCACAGCAACCCCATGCACAACAGAACAAAACACTATGACACTGTGCCATGCCCGACACTATTGTCAGTGCTTCTTTGCTATTTGTAGGATTTTTGATGGCTGATTGTTTTGGGAGTGGGCTGACAGATCCTTCTCCCAAGCTTACACCACCTAGTATTCCCAGGCCATACCCCATCAAAGAATTAACCAGACCTGATCCTACTTACCTTCTGAGATCTGAGGGGATCAGATGCCAGGGAGGTATGACTATAGTACCAGTATTAGGATAAAGAGAATAATTTTCTCTCCCATCTAAGTTAATGTAAATGGCTTAATTATAAGACCCTTTTCCCACTCTCTGTACCCTGAAGGGACTGAAGTATTACTCAGTTGGTACAGTGCTTCTATGAATTCTCTGAAGCCCTGGGTTTGATCCGCAGCACCACATAAATGGGAGCAGGATGTGGCAATCCATTTCTAGGAAACAATCCCTAAAAACAATCAGCCATTGAAAATTCTATTACTCTCACTATGAGTTGGACCCCATTCAACCCCACCTAGCAACAACAACATACCCTGAAGAGTTAGTGCGTGCCAGAAATTACAATGTATATAAGAAACTAGAGTAAAATTATACAAAATTTAAAAAAAACACAACTAAATGATCATTTATAAATTTAAGTCATGGATACCAAGTTTCTGTACTATAAAAAGTCTTACTGTTTAAGCTAAAAATTTATTATAGATGTAGTTTGGGATAACAGTAGAATAAGGGTAGAAACTATAGTCTCATATGCATTGTTACTATAAATATAAAATGCTTTAAAAGGACATATATTAGTTTGTGCAGTCAGCCTCCAAAGTAAAGACAAGCCCTATATAAAAAATAGTTAAAGTATAGCATTAAATTTAGTATGCAGTACTCTCACAAAAAAACTTGAGATATGCCTTCATTAACCTAATGACTTTTCCCCTTTCCAATTAGCAATTTCTTAAAATAGAGAATGTAGGCAAAATCTCATTAGTTTCTCTAACCATGCTTCAACTTGACTCTCAGTCTCCCTATCAACCTGGACTATAAAGGTCCTTCTCAGGTAGATATATTTCATTACTCTTTTATCCTTTTCCCTGAGTGTTCCAATGTCGTTACAACTTCCAGGCAAGTGGAGGACTTTCTGCATAGTAGGACAACAGCATGAGAACCAAAACCAGTCCTGCTGGTTCTTCCCCACAGGAGGTAATGTGCAGAAATGCAGATTTTGCTTGACTCTCTGCAGGATCTCACAAAACCTACAAATCCCTCCCTAGACACCCAACGAAGCTGTATTTTCAAAACTGTGTGCTCTATGCAATCATTTATTTTATGTTCCATGTTCCAAAGAATGCAATTTACTGTACACAGGTTATCAAAGGAACTACTTTTACTTTTAAATTCTGCATATTTCCATGTCTAATTACAGCCTACAGATATATAGTCTATTCACAATCAGCCTTATAATATGAAAGAACATTGACAATAAAGCAAGATTTAATTACTGAATTAAAATTTTTATAAGACTGAAGTCTATTAGCACGTCTATTTTACAATAGATCAAAAAATAAACATTAATTTTGTAAGACCCTTTCCTATTTTAACTCCATAATAATATGAATTATCTTATGTCTTGCTAACTTCATTGTGCTAAAACTTACTCCTTTCATCTTTTTCTATGTGCACTTCAAGACAGTGTGATTATCTTCTATCTCAGCAATGTAAATACTGACACCTCTTTACAACACCAACTTAACTCTCTAAATTAGTTCTTGTCAATTTTTAATCCAGATCTATCTTTATCTTTCAGAACATCAGTCATATAATAGAGACATCTATAAAACTAAAGATTTTCCCATATCATTTTGGTAACTTTTCATTGGTTTTCATAGTATTTTCATAGTTTTGTGCTTCCCGGGAGCACTCTGGTTTCACAACTTCCAGGACACATCTGTTGGTTCTTTTGGCAGTTCATGGTATATTCAATATTCATCTCCAGCATCATAATTCCAAAGCATCAATTGTTCTCTTATCTCCTTTGTTCGATGTCCAGCTTTCACAACCATATGATACAACTGAAAAGACCATGGCATGAGTCAGCCATACCTTTGTCTTCAATATGACAGTTTTACTTTTCAATATTTTAAACAGATCTTTAGCCACAGCTTTTCCCAATGCAATGTGTCTTTTGGTTTCCTGACTGCTGCCTCCACGAGTGTTAACTGTAGAACCAAGTAAGGCAAAATCTTGGACAACCTCAATCTTTTCTCCATTAATCGTGAAGTTCCATTCTGACCTAGTTGTAAGGATTTTTGTTTTGGTGATGTTGAGGTGTGATCCATACTGAAGGCTGTGTTCTTTGATCTACAATAGTAAATGTTTCAAATCCTTTCACCTTCAGCAAGCAGAGTTGTGTCATCTACATAATGCAGGTTGTTAATGAGTCATCCTCCAATCTTGATGCCGCATTCTTTTTCATAAAGTCCAGCTTCTCAGGTTATTAGCTTAGCATAGAAATTGAAGAGATATGGTGAAAGGATACAGCCCTGATACACACCTTTCTCACTTTAAACCAAGTAGTGCTTCCTTGTTTTGTTCAAACGACTGCCTCCTGGTCCATGTACAGATTCCTAATGAGGACAATTAGGTGCTGTGGTATTCCCATTCTTCGCAGTGTTATCCATAATTTGTTATAATCCACACAAATGCCTTTGCATAGTGAATAAAAAATAGACAGACATCTTTCTGAGATTCTCTGCTTTTGGCTAATATCCATCTGACATCAGCAATGCCCTCTTCTCAACCTGGCTTGACTTTTTGGCAGTTCCATATCTATATACTGCTACAGTCACTTTTGAATGATCATTAGTAAAATTTTGTTTGCGTGGGATATAAATGATATTATTTGATAGTTTCCACATTCAGTTGGATGCCCTTTCTTGGATCTCTTCCAACCAGTTGATCAGGTAGCTATTTTCCAAATTTCTTGGCATAAACATGTTAGCACCTCCAGTGCTGCATCTGTTTGTTGAAACATCTCTACTGGTATTCCATCAACTCCTGGAGCCTTGTGTTTCACCAATTCCTTCAAAGCAGCCTCTACTTTGTCCTTAAATACCATTGGTTCCTTATCATATGAAACCTCTTGAAATAGTTGGTAATACACCAATTCTTTTTTGGATAATTACTCTACATCTCCCTTCCATTTTCTTTTGATGTTTTCTGCATCAGTTAATATTTTCCCTGTAGAATATTTCACTCAATTGCCACTCAATTCCTTAAGGTTATTTGAATTGTTTGTTCCAATTCCTTAAGGTTAAGAAAAATAGAGCATGTTCCTCCCTTTTGGTTTTCTATCTCCAGCTCTTTGCAAATGTCATTATTTTATTTTTTTCTTCTCTAGCTGCCACTTGAAATCTGTTTAGTTCCTTAACTTCATCATGTCTTCCCTTTACTTTAGTTGCTTGACATTCAAGGGCAAGTTTCATAGTTTCTTTTGCCATGTAATTTGGTCATTTCTCTATCTTTTTAATAACCTTTTGCTTTCATCATGAATAATGTCTTTGATGTCATGCTACAAATCACCTGGACTTCGGTCATGAGTATCTAATGCATCAAACCTCTTTTTGAGGTGGTGCTGAACTCAGGTGGGATACACTCAAGGTCATATCTTGGTTCTCGTACACTTGTTCTAATTTTCTTCAGTTTCAGTTTGAACTTGCATATGAGCAGTTGATGGTCTGATCCACAATCAGCACCTGGTCTTCTTCTGACATTTGATATTGAGCTTTTCCATCATCTCTTTCCACAAATGTAGTCAATTTGGTTCCTGTATGTTCCCTCTGCCAAAGTCCATGTGTATAGTCACTGATTATGTTGGTGAGAAAATGCATTTGCTATGAAAAGGTCATTGGTCTGACAAAATTAAATGACATATAAGCTATTTATGCATTAAGATAATTTTAGATAGTGGAACAAAAATAAACTCAACTACAGGTGCACACATACACACACCAGAATGGGGGGAAAGGAAATAGAGTATAGTTGTGTTAGAAGACCTTTAAAATATACAGGAACTGCAGTATAGAAATTCAAATGTTATTCAAAAAGCATATTGTTAAGTGTAGACTTTAATTAATAATTTTTTGACTTTCCAGAAATAATGTTCAATTAAATTCTATTTCACACATTATTAAATTATTCTAAAGTCTAGGAAAAAGAATGCTGAGGAAATAAAAGCTTTCCAAAGAAATATATTTTATTTTGCATATCAATCTACTTGTCCACAAAATAGTACTATTTTTTCCAATATAAATAAAAAGATTTTATACCAGGGGAAAATATACATATCCTACAGAGGGAACAGAAAGCTAAACTACTTTGTTCAATAGTCTTGTCCATAACATAGCCTATCTTTTCCTCCAAAGTGATAAATTTTATTGAAATGAATGTAATTATTGAGATGTGGTTTAGATAGTCAGTAGGATGCTTATAATACTAAGAAAATGTATGCTTGTAATCAATAAAAAGGAAATTATTCATAAAAATCAATACTTAATTCATACAGCCATCACCATTAATGGTGGCATAAAATGCTTCATTTTTGCAAAAAACTGAGATAAAATGCTTGATACTAGAAAAAACAAACTATACAGTAAATGAGTACTTTTTCATTCTCTACATTTTATGTAGATCTTTGCATATATTATCACAAGGCATATTTATGGCTCTCAAGTTGCATAAGGACCTCCTCTTGAGACTCCTGGTAACTTGATGAAAAGAGTCATATATACTTTGCCCATATGCAAATACTCTATTATTAAATGGTGGTACTAAACAGAAAATGGCACAAATTACATTAAATATGTAATCTATATCAGTTTGGCCCTATTACCCAAACTTTTTCAAAGAGGAATAAAGTCTAAATACTTTCACTTTCACATATGAACAGAATATGTTCTTTTACATATGAACAGAAAAGCTAACCAAACAAAAAACTCATCATTTGCTTCCTAATGCATTAATAAAACACAGTGACAGCTTGTATATCATGAGAAAAAAACAAAAAATAGTTCTTAGTGTTCTTTAATATACAAGTTTGATTCCAGATGCCATGACACTTATTTGTTGGAAATTATTTATAAGTTTTATTGACAAAGGGAATATTATTTTGTTTGTTTTATTTCCTTTTGGATTAGCTGCATGCATTTATGTTCTCATAAAGTCAAATCATCTACAAAGCAGGCTTCCTTTTGCCACTATCCCAATAACATGTTAAAGGAATATTCCAAAAATTAAATGTTTTCAAATCTTTTCATAATTGTAGAGTATGCAACATTGAGGTGGTTCTTACACATAAAGAATACAATATTGCTGTCATTGGGAGCTCTAATTCAATTTTATAAAGCTTCAGCAGAACACTACTTCAAAGACTGTATCAAATAAAGAAACTATCTTCAAAGTTTACAACAGTTCACTTCATGTGAGGATCCTAAAGTGCTTAAAAATCAGCATTTCTAATTCTCATTTTGAGGGTGAAGCACAGAGTGACTCTTATAAAATTACCAAACGAATCCAGGGCAGACTCCTGGAATTCTAAATAAGCATTCTGCCAAGTCACTGCCTGCTGCAGGTTCTTCATATGCAACCACTACAAACAATGAGAAAACCACATTAAACAAGTAGGCATCATTTCCATTCTCCCCATTATGCTCCCACCAGACATTTCCTCCATTTTAAAACATGCTAGTGTCTTACCATCTCTCTCACCCCAGGCAACTCATCCCTCAAATCACCCCATGTGTTATTAACAGTACTGGCCTTTTCCCTGTAAGAATCACTGTATGTCCTGGATCAGCAAAGTCTTAGACTTCATGGACTCATAAAATTGAAAACAAAGCAAAAATAAAATAAATAAATAAATAAAATAGGATATGGACCTACCAAGCTTTTATCAATAATATTACTTAAAAGAGTGGTTGTTGTTAGGTGTTGTTGAGTCACATCTGACTCACAGTGACCCTTATAGGGTTTTCAATTGCTGACTGCTTGGGGATCGCCTTAGGAGTGGATTGCCATGTCCTTCTCCCATTTTTGTGGTGCTAGGAATCGAACTCGGGACCTCAGAGACTGCAGAGCAATGCTCTACCCACTGAGCTAAATCCCAAACTGCTTTAAAAAGACAGATGCAATCACAGAATAAAGGAATATAGAAAACTCAGTGCACAAGCTTTATTTTCTCATATTGTCAAAGATACATTGCTAAAGAGCATGGGAACCACAGGACACGGTGCCATAGGCCTGTTATCCCAGTGACTGGGGAGAAAGAGGCAGGAGGGTCGAGAGTTCGAATCCATATGCAGCCTGTGTAATTTAGCAAGAGCTTGTCTCAAAATAAAAAATTTTTTGAATGGGATGGGAGTGCAGCTCAGTAGCAGAGAATTTGCAAAGTATGTGCAAGGCCCTGACTCCCAAAGTGCCATTAAAAAACAAACAACCAAACAAAAAACAACCCTGGGAACCACTCCTCTGGACCATCCCTTGTCTCCAACCTACCCCACCTCTGGTCTCCTGCCCCTTCCCTCAGGCTCTCCTCTGCCCTGAAAGAGTGCTAGTTTAAACTCTGGGCATCATTGTGTCTCCAAGAAACATAACAAGAGGCTTGAAGAAAAGATTAACTCATTTAGGAAGCAATACTGAGTACCTTAGTAGCTCTATCAGATTAACGTGAAATAACGAACAAAAGCACATCTGTACAATTTAATGAGAAACATGAAAAAATCCATTTGTACTAAGGCTTTTTAAAAAGAAACTTCTTTTAATGAATACATAGATCTGGACTGGGCAGAAACTGGACTGTGAGTCAGAACACCAATTTTTAGTCACAGGGTAGCCTCATTTTAGTAGGATCCGTATGAATCACAACAGATCATTCGGTATTGTTTAAATGAAAAGGATTGGACTAGACAATCCAAAGTTCCTTTCGAAGGCTCCAGGTATAGCTCAGTGATCTCAGTGATAGAGCACTCACCTAGCATGTGCAAAGCCCTGGGTTCAAACATAAGCATGACTACAAAAAGAAAAAAACGTTACCAATATCCCTAACATTTATGTCATCTAGAGGTTAATGCAATCAAATGTAAAAATAATGTTGATTTTTGCATTGAACATTTGTACCTATTAGTTCTAATTTAACTTAGATGGTCATCATGGCACACACCTGCAATGCCGGCTACTCATGGGGCTAAGGCAGGAGGATAGGCAGTTGGAGGCCAGAGGCAGCCTGTGTAACTTAGCAAGACCCCATCTCAAAACATAGAAAATAGGGCTAGGTATGCAGCTCAGTGGTAGAGCACTTGCCCAGCATGAGAGAGGCCCTGAATACAACAGTCCCCAGTACTGGAAAAAATAATGCATGGGTATATAATTCTAAGAAGAATATAAAGCAACATAGGCTGCTGCAATGAAGAGCTGATGTTTAAAAAGATTACACTTCAAGTTTACCAACCTCAGTTTTCATATTCATTTGTTTAATATCAAGAGAAGAAATAAAGACAGCTTCAAATTGGAGTATGCATAATAAACTTCTGAAAGGCAAATCCAAATTACTGTTATATAATAAAGTCAGCATCAAACCATGATGATCCATGAAATAAAACAGAGTTCTCAGATGAAAACATAGTTTTGTGAGTTAAAAATCAAATCTTACCTTCCTTGCTCTTACTTTTAGTAATTGATTGTTTTCCTTTCTCATTCTCTCAATTATTCCATAAGGGTCCATCTTATGTGTCTTTGCTTTTCTCAGCAAAGAGTAACAACTCAGCGCTTATAAATTTAACTGATCTGAACTGAACTGAATTCTAGACCAAAAAGATCTCCAGGTATTTACAATAACTGTAAAAATTCTTTTCTACAGACCAAGTTCCAGACCACCTATTCCAGTATTTATTTTGAGAAAACAGACCAACTGATCTAACCTTCCCATTTCTCCCTCTTTCCCCATGTCAATCCTGCTGTACAGTATAACTTGATGCCATTAAGAGTCCTAGGAAGTAAGCACAAACCCAGTAGTTGGCATTCCAGGGACCTACATGCATCCAATTTATAACTGATTTCAATTCCAATTCTATTGTTGACCCTCACGCAGTCCTTTCTTTTTACCTCCAACTGCTTAATACAACACTGTTGCTTCCTTACTCACAAAGTTCTCCTTACCTCCTTATTTCAAGTCTCTGGGTACTACCTAGAAACAGATTCCCTTTATATAACCCTTGGACTCATTACCGTCCTTAGTCCTACTCTGTCTACTTCCTCTTCCTACCCACCCCTACAATGTGAGCTCTATCCCGCCTTGTAAACTTATAAACAATCAAAACCTAGCCCTACCGGCTATTCTAAGACACCTTCAGGTAAAGGCAATCCTTACTTCCTACAGATTAACCCATCATCTTTAAATACAACAATTTTGCTTAAGTAGCAAAAAGCCAATGAAATGAGAAGATAAAGTTGCATCATAAGCCACTCATTTTACCTGATGTTAGGCTATACACCTCTTTGATGTTAGGCTATACACCTCTGATACCTGATGTTAGGCTATACACCTCTGTGATGTTAGGCTATACACCTCTGTAGTCTATACAAACAAGTATTTAGGAAGTTATAATACACTTTGGAAGTACATTTTCACAAGCAGGGTGGGGATTAGGGAATAGCTATGGGTTGGTCTACTATGTTACAGACCATTATAGGCCATTTATGTTTTCTAATGAAGATAAATTCACTTAAAAATCATACTATGTTGTTGTTGTTAGGTGCTGTCAAGTCAGATCCAACTCATAGCAATCCTACGTACCACACATGAAACACTCCTGGACACTGTGCCATGCCCAACTCTATGTCTTCTCTGCTATTCATATGGTTTTCAATGGCTGATTGTTTCAGGAGAGGGCTGCCAAGTCCTTCTCCCAAGCCTACAGCACTCAGTATTCCCAAACGGTCTCCCATCCAAGGCCCGACCAGGCCTGTCCCTGCTTAGCTTCTGAGATCTGACAGGATTGGATGCCAGGGTGGCATTGCTACAGGAAATAAGCACACGAGGGCATTACAATAGATACCTGATGAATAAAGAGGCAAAGATGAAGTAACAGTGTCTTTGCCCATGTAGAACATGAAAGGGATATATATATGGTTTGTTTTACTAGCCCAGTTTTCATTATATCTTGTTTTCTGTTGTCCTATCTTCATATATATATATACATACACACACACATACATATACACACACACACAAACATACATATATACATACACACATATATACACGCACATATATACACACACATACACACATATTACATATACATCTATAACTATGGTCCTATCTTCCCATATATACATACATATACATTTATATACACATATATGGGAAGATAGGATCACAGTGAACAGAAGGCGAATTTTCACTGAGTCTTTCAAGATATGTAGGAATTTGTCATTTGAAGAAGGGATACTAGCAAAGGGATCACATGTGGAGTGACATAATTAGATGATTAGATATTAAACAACTTGTAAAGTCACCCCAATCTTTCACCAAGAAGGAATCAGCCTCATTAACCTGGACAAAGACTTTACAATCCTACCTTACAAATCTCCTTATTCTTCCTTGGGAAAGAATAAAGTACAGAAATTGGTTTCATCTTAGCCCATATCTGATCTCACCAATTTCCCTTCCCCAAAATTGTGGAGAGTGAAAAAAATGGTGAAAGGAGGCAGGGAAATCAAAGGGAAATCTTATTAGATGCCAAGTAACATATTAAGTGCTTTACATACAGTATTATCAATTTAACTTCAAAACTACCTACAGAGGTAGGAAAAATCATTTCCATTTTAAAAAGGGTAACGTACAGGTAAACTAAGTTATCAACTGAGATTTAAACCCAAACCTGACTAACTTCAAAGACACATATGTAGGATAATGTAGTTTCCCATATTACACCTTAATTTATTCTTACAACAGCTCTTAGAAAATGTTCTATTATTATCACATTAGAAATCAATTAAAATGTTTAAAGTTGATTATATATAGAATAAGTAGGTGGGTCAATGAAGAGATGAGGTGCTAGATAAAGACAATGGAGGTGTCCTAGCAGAGTTTATAAATGTTTCCAGGCAGAGTACTGCAATGCAAACACCAAACTGACCATATCTGTCTTCCTTAATGCCTTCACTATCCTCAGCACCATATGAATAAGCAATGTTTTATTCATTCAGGGCTAATTTTGTCTTTTTGTTAAAGTAAAAGATGAAGTATGTAGACAAGATGTATGTTCTGAAAGTGGAGAAAAGTTGCTTTTTCATTACCTCCAAAAATATATAATCCTAAAAAAAAGGCATGTGAGATAGTGCAATGTTAGAGATACACACTAGTATAATGGCAAGTCCTTTTTTTTAATCAAATATTAATTTACAGGTTTTGTAACTATTTTGTGCCAAATACAATGTGATGGGCTTTTTAATCATAAAAATGCTTAGAGGAGTTCAAATTGGATACCTCCAAGAAAATATCTGGATTATAATACAAACACATCAAGCTTCTATTACATGGCTTTCAGCTTGGTTTAAAATTGAATTCTTGGTAAAAAAAAAATGGTATGAAAAAGCTCACAATTAGACTTTTATATTTGATATTGAGCAAATAAAAAGAACAGCTGCTTTTTTCTAGGTAGATACCTGGCAGGAATGGAGTCAAGAGTAACTTTCACCATTCAAGGGAAGAAATGGTGATGAGGAGTCACTTGAATCTCACCACACTTACTGTCTTAATATTAGCAATAAATTAAATTCTCAGTCTTAGTAGAGTCCATAGCAACTACTGTTAGAGTTCCAAGTCTCAGTATTATCTTCAGACCTTCAGACTTTGCTGCTGTACAGCCGAAAGCCAAACAGAAGATAGCTATTTCATGTTAAACACCATAAATTTTCAAATAAATGAAACAAAAAAACATCTTATAAACTACTGAAACTCAGGTGCATGGAAACTACACTGTAACAATACATTTACACTGTTCCTATAACCATACACAAGGCTAGAATTCCAGATTGGGATTGCGTGGAAATCCATCTGAGAAAGTCTATCCAGAAAGATTTCTCAGACACCTGTCATAGTTTAATTATCCTCCCATAACAAGAAAATGAATGGCTTACACACAGCTGCTACAGACATTAACAGCTGTAAAATTCAATGTGAAACAATGTCATTATAGTGCTTTTAGTAATGCTAAAATGTTACTTTCCTCCAACTTTGAGTTCCATAGGAAGACACAAGGCTATGTAGGAACAAGAGAACTTCACAACCCTCCCTATTTGCTCCCTCACTTTCTCTTTTATCTGGGTACTTTCAGGACCTGCACAAAGATTATCAACAAGAGCAGGAGAGCACAAAGATCACAGAGTCTCATTCTTCACACATACGAATGTCCAGTCTTTTCAAAACAAGGGTTCTTGATAACTTGAGATTGAGCCTTCAAAACCTTCCTTCCCAGATGACTTTATCAGTTATAACTATTTAACTATTAAGCTCCCCTGAATTCCCATGACAATATTTCCATTTTCTCTTTTATGGTTCAAAATACAAAATGATCTGGGATTTTCATAAAAATTTCAAAAACCTAGAAAGAAGAAAGTGAATAATTCCTCTGTTAGAATTACATCTCTAATTCTTTTAATATCTCCTTTAGAGGATGCTGTAAGCAGGAACTTTATGGTGATGGAAAAGATCTGTATCTTGATTAAGATGGTGACTACATGGATCTACACAAGAGAAGAAAAACAGAACCATGCATACATATTGTACTATGCCAACTTCCTGTTTATGATATTATACTGTACTTATGTAAGATGTAATCAACAGGTTAAGTGAGAAAAGGGAACATAGTACCTCTTCCTATTATCTTTGCAAATTCCTATGCATCATAATTTTACAATAGAAAGTTAAAAATGAGGAGAGAAATGAAGTACCTCGCAGAAATCATATCTTAATGCCAGAGGCAAGCAGAATGACTAAAGAGGAAAATTATTCCCACAAATCTAAGAGATCAGTGTGAGTAAGTACCAAGAAAACAAATTAAATCAAAGCACATGGATAATGGTAATAATCTGAATATTTAACAGAATATAAGGAGCTTAATGAGACTAAAATAATATGAATATGATAGGCACACTACCTGCCTATATAACATATCTTTTCCTAAGATCTGAAAATATAAATACCTACTAGTAAGAAACTATTTTGAATTTTATTTTTAAAAACATGTGTTGTGCATTGTATGTCATATTCATGTTCATGTTGTTAAATATGTGATTTACCTGATAATTTACTTTTAAATAGATTTTTCAAAAAGAAAAATCTTTAGCAAATTTGATATTCCAAAGTGGGTCATGTTTATTAGTAGCTCAGAACACTCAGGAAGCATCGTATTTTCCAGCTCTTATATGATGACTTGAGCTGGGGTTCAGCTCAGTTGGTAGAGTGCTGCTCTGTGCTTTCTGAGGTCCTGGGTTCACTCCCCAGCACCACAAAAATGGGAGAAGGAGGTGGCAGCCCACTCCTAAACCAATCAGACATTCAAAACTCTATTAGGGTCTCTTTGAGTGGCACTGGACCTGAGGGTACCTAGTAACAACATAAGGTGACTTCAGAGAAGGGACCCTGGCAGCCAGCTCCCAAAATGATCAGCAATTGGAAACCATATGAATAACAGAGAGGCACTGACAATAGTGCTAGTCACAGCACAATGTCAGAGAGTGTTTCATTTATTGTACATAGGGTCACTCTGAGTCAGGGACCCAAAGGGACCTACAACATATGGTGACTTACAAATCATTCAGGCTGGCCCATTCTTGGGGAGACTCTCATCCCTTGGTGTCTAAGCTATCTCAGGGAAAATTCTTAGAAGATGGATGACTGGTTATTGTTGTTAGGTGCCCTCATAGGGTTTTCAATGGCTGACTGTTTTTCAGGATTGTTTCTGGAGTAGATTGCCACAACCTTCTCCTGTTTTTTATGATGCTGGGGAGGGAAGCCGGGTGCTCAGAAAGTGCAGAGCAGCACTCTACTGAACTAAACTCCAGCCCCAGATGACTGGTAACATTCTATAATTCAAGTATAAAAAAAGGCTTTATCTTAGATACTAGTACCTGCTGTAAAAAAACAAAAGACTCTGCGGGAAGCAGCACCCACACACTTTCATATCAAAAAGAACCAATAAAGTCTTGAGGTGTTTTTATTAACATATATGTAGTGGGGCCTGCAGACATAGCACTGTGGCAGCCGGTCAGTTCTCAGAAGCAGGGTCAGCCTGGTTAGTACTTGGATGTGAAACCACTTGGGAACACCAGGTACTGTAAGCTTAGAAGGACCTGGCAGCCCACTCTCCCCAGCAAAAAAAAAAAAATAATAAATATAATCAGCCACTGAAAACTCTATGAATAGCAGACAAGCAATAACAATACTGTTTTGCCTGTTGTACATAGGATCACTATGAGTCGGACACCGACTAGATGGCACCCAACAATAGCATACATATTAGAGTTCCTACACAATTAGCTATTGTGCTTGAAAACACAAGCTCCTTATTGTTAAAGTTTTCTGGCAGTCTATCAAAATTAAATTTAGGGAAAGGTACCAAGACCACAAGTTTCTTAAGTTTGTCCCAGTGTTCATCTCTTCAATTATATATTTTCATGACTTAAGAAGGTTGGATAAAAGAGGCTTTTATCACCTAAATGTGATTAGAAATTTCAAGCTGACTTCCATCACCAGCATTTTGGGAAAAAAAGTGTTATGATGCTCCAAGGGTGTTTACTTCTGTTTACTTGTTCTGAGAGTTCAGAATCCTAGTGGAGAATGTGTTTTTGGGTTTGTTTCAGTGTTTAAGAAAAGCCATATAGTCACCCCCTAGGAACTTACTAGGAGAGTGCTTTTTTAGACCCAGGTATCCCAAGAAATTGTCAAATTACGGAATAATACATTACATGGAAATGAAAATACACACACACAAACACACACACACACACGGAGGGGAAAAGAGGGAGAGAGAATTTACACAGAGACTATGATTTAAGTGCATTACTTTTTTTTTCTGGTTGTAGTTTGCATTTTCATCTCTAAGCATAAAAAGAAAAACAGAAAGAACTAAAATACATTTAGGAATTCATTGAGGTTATTTTATCCCCCATGATAACTATAATTGATACACAGGAGTAAGATAATACAGTTTGTGAAAAGTTATATTTACTAATAGAAAAATCTGGACTAATAAATTCTTAAAACTGAAGTTCAAAAATAATTTTACATGCAAAATTATAAAAGGAAAAGGCCATCTGTAATATAAAAACATCATATGTGATATTATATCCAATGAAAACAGATTAAAAACTATGGAGTTTTCATTATCTGTTTTTAAAGGATTCATATCACTTGTGAAGTTTTTCATGTCTGAACATCTAAAACTCAAAACATCTGTTATATATTTCTATTAAATCATACTTTGGTAATTAAAACTAAGAGCATAAACTCCCATTATGATTAAAACCTAACTTTTTAAGGAGTGATACCACATTTATAAGCTAGTAATTAGGGAAAGTCATGCTGAGCTGAAAATACCAGGTTTCTATGCAAGATGAATCACCTTTCTTATCTGCACTGTTCAGATCAAAATGTCAAAACAATTAAATTATAATTCTGACATCAACATCCCATGCAACAGTAGAAAACAGACAACCCAGATTTCAAGCATATTGTTTAATTTTAACTGGCAGACAAATTGAACAACGAATCAAATTTTGCTAAGAAAACATGAGACACTCTGCTAGATCACAGAGGTTAAGAAATTCATCAAGACTTACTTCCTATACAACTGCATGATTTTTGGCTTAGAGGAACACACATAGGGCAGATATTTAATTACCTATACACTGACTATGACTATATACTCAAATAAACCACACATAAATCACATTGATTTTATAATTACATGTGCATGCTGATATTTATGTGTTTACATATCTGTACAGTCTACAGCTATACCACCCTGGCTTCTGATCCCACCTGATTTCGGAAGCTAACCAAGGTCAAGCCTGGTTAGTCCTTGGATGGGAGACCACCTGGGAATACTGGGTGCTGCAGGCTTGGGAGAAGGATCCAGCAGACCAATCCTCAGACAACCATCAAAACCCTATGAATAGCAGAGAAGCACTGACAATAGTGCTGGGCATGGCACAGCATCAGGTAGTGTTGCATCCTATTCTACATAGGGTGATTATGCGTCAGACCAACTCAACAACACCTAACAACACATCTGTATGTGTTTGTGTGTATTGAGGAAAATGAGAGCTTAAATTTTTACCTTAACAAGCCTACTTTTCTCACATCTATTTCTTTGAATGTACCACATTAAAAATTACATAATCATAATATTTATTGAGCTGTGGGAAGCCCTAAAAATGATCTTAAGCTACCTCCTCAGTTTTTTGTAAAAAATACATAAAGCAAGGACGATATATATGACTCAACAACTAGTTAAAGAATTGAGAGGAGACCTCTGGACCCCTAACTCTTGATCTTTGTAGCAATGTTATATGCTAAAGAGATGGACTCTTGGAAACTGGCAAATATTGCCTGGAGAAACAATGCTGTTGTTCTTAGGTGCCTTTGAGTTGGGTCCAGCTCATAGTACCAACTCATAGTAACCCTATGTACAACAGAATGAAATACTCTCCAACACTGTGCCAAGCCCTGCACTATAGTCAGTACTTCTCTGTTATTCATAGGGCTTTCAATGACAGACTGTTTCAGGAATGGACTACACCCTCTAGCCTGTAGCACTTGGTATTCCCAGGCAGTCTCTCATTCAAGGACTAACCAGGTCACCTCTGCTTAGCTTTTAAGATCAGAAGGGATTCGATGCTAGGGTGCTAGTGCTGCAAATGAAGAAATAATAAGCCACTACTGTTATATCATTTTATATCTTCTTACTTTTAAAGTGCTTTGCTTTTAAAAATCCGCTAAGACTTCATGAAAAAATGATCCTGTACTGGAATATTGTATCAAGGCATACCTGGATCCCATACACCATTCAGAATTACTCAGCATTGTAAAGCCTTTACATCCTAATTCATAATAATGGACTTTACTTAAGTGCAAATTATTGACATATAAATTACTGATCATTTTGGTTAGCTAAATTTTTTCAAACTTTTCTATGTACCCAAAGTAATGTAGCATTATGATTAATGATATTGACTCTGAAACAGGACCGCTTGGCTCCTTAACTTACAATATAACTTTGAGAAAGTTAACTCACTTTATGCCTTAATTTCTTCATTTGTACAAATAACAGAAACCATATGATAGGGTTTGAGGGAGGATTAAATGAATTATTATATACAAAGCAAAAGAAGAATGTGGGTCTTAGTAAATGCTCCAAAAACATTAGCTACTATTTATAATTATTTTTGTCAGCTAATAGATTAACATATTGGAGGCAATGGAATCTCAAATATTATGTAGAACAAGGGATCACAAATATTTTGTGAAGGACCAGATAATAATTATTTTAGGCTTGCCAAAGAACAGACTCTGCTGCAACTACTCAATCTAAAGTCTATGATAAGTGCAGACACAGACAATAGACTGATGGACATGGTTGTATTCCAATAAAATTTTACAAAACAGATAACAGGCTGGATTGGGACAACAGGCCATAATTTGCACTCACTTAATAAAGAATAACTGCCACATTCTTCAGAGAATGAAAGTGAAGAACAAACAGCTGAAGTGAGTGGCAGAAAGTTACCCAGCTAACCACCAACTGATACAGAGCCAGACCAAGAACTCCACAATTCAGCTTGATGTTCTGTCCACCTCTGCATGCAGAAACTCCATGAAGTCTTCCTATCTCTATCTACCAACAAAAAACAATTTCTCCTTCCTCTACCATCCCACAACACACAAAGTCAGCAGAAAACTGACAGATTCTGAAGGACAATGAGAATGCTGGGGTTCATTATACTATTCTTTGTCCTTTTGAGTATCAGATAATTTCCAAAATAGAAAGTTTTTTTAAAAACCAACAGCTTCACTATGAACCATAGGGCACACCTGTAATCCTAGCAACTCAGATTCTGAGCCAAAGAATCATGAGTCCAAGGCCAGAGACTCTTTAAAAAGAGGGGACTAGGGGACCTGCTCAGTGGTAGAGCACTTGCCTAGCATGCCTGAAGCCCTGGGTTTAACTACCTAGTACTGAATAACTTGGGGAAAGAAAAGAAAAAAGAAAACAAACCCTCAACAAGTTCAAAATATTCAGTATCTGTTACAAGGCATTAATCAATTACATCAGAATATTTGTGTATTCCTTTTTGCCTTCTCTACTAGAAATGGTCATTTGAAGGCAAAGATCATGTCATTTACATAGTGGTATCACTATCTGCTTGACTTCATACAGAATCCTGTTTCATCATAAGGATTCAAAAAACAAAAATCCCCTGAAAAATCTAATCTCTAATACCACCCCTCTCTAACTAAATTCACTACCAGCAACAACACTGTTCATTTCATCACACTTGGTTCTTAAAAAACCAAGGGGCTCTTCAAAAATGATAGTAATAGTCTAAGAACTTTGATGTAGTTATCCATTCTATCTTGTTGTTGTTGTTAGGTTCCACTGAGTCAGGTCTGACTAATAGTGACCCTCATAGAATTTTCAATGGCTGATTGTTTTGGGATTGTTTTTGTGAGTGGAATGCCACATACTTCTCCCATTTTTCCAGTGCTGGGGATCAAACCTGTGTCCTCAGAGTGTGCAAAGCAGGCACTCTACCAACTGAGCTAAACCCCAGCTCATCCATTCTATAGGAAGTGAATTCAATGTTTTATCCTTCTCAACAGAGATTTCCCCAGATTTCACCATTAGATCCAGTTTGCCTTACTTTCTCCTCTGCTCCTGTTGTTGTCAGGAGCCATTGAGTCAGTGTCCTACTCACTGCAACCCTACTTACAACAGGAGAAACACTATTGTAAGTGTTTCTCTTTGATTCATAGCCTTTTCAATGGTGGATTGATTTTTGGAAGTGGGTTGCTGGTGCTTCTCCCTCTTTGCTCCTAGTTAAATTTTATCTTGTAATCTTAACTTTCCTCCCAAATCTTCTCCTGGGTAGAAGGAACTCAGGTCAAAATTCCCCCTCTTCTTTCCTTAGCAAAACACAAAGTTCTTTGCTTCAAGCAATCCTCAGAATCTCAAAGCATTCTGCAAACAAATATCTCTGACCAAATAGGAAGAGGGCAATTCCTACAAATTTCTCATACACCAGGACTGTCTGCGAAGAATATGAAAAAAGAGAAGTGATCTAAAGAGACCATCCACATCCCCAACCTGCACCTGAATCCACACACACTTTTTTTATTATATGGGTAAACAGTCCATAATCCTAGCAACAGAGAACTTCTCTGTTGTACATAACTATGTTTTCATTAACTCAAAAATATTGCTCTCTTCTCTCCTGCATCATCAATTTTCCCTTTTGGCTTTTTTTCATTAGCATAATATGCCACTGTTTTGTACATCTTTAAACATCACATGGCCTTAAAACTGCTCTCTTGATATCTCCACTTGAATATTTTAAACGCAACTAACACTTAAAATATCGAAATCCAAATTCTTAATCCCATCACATCTTTCTCCTGATTTCTCCATTCCAGTTAACAGAAAACTGTATCATTTTGGTTGCTCAGGCAATTAAGTTTTCTTTAATTCCTTTTGCCCTCACACTCTATACACAGTCTGTCAGGAAATCTTGTGGACTGCACTCCCCAAATATATCTGCAATCTGAACATTTCACCTTTTAACACCGCCACTGCTACCAACCACATCTAAGCCACTATAATCTGTCACAGATTATTACAATAGCCTTACTGGTGCCTCTGCTTCTGCCCTTACTTTCCTTCAGTTTCTTCTCAACACAGTAGCGGACTAGTGCTGTTGAACAGATGTGGTGGATCATGTCATCCCCCTGGTCAAAACACTATTGCCTCCTATTAACACTTCAAGTAACAGCCATCATTACAACAGCTGGGTGGACCATAGTGTACTGTCGGGCCCCTACGGTGTTTAAGACTGAGTGTACTACTGCTCCCTCTTCCATTCCACTCTAGCCACAGATTTCTTCACGAATCTTTGAACACAGTAACACCCAGGGCCTTTCTACACGTGTTTTACTCTGTGCCTGGGATGCTCTTACCCCATGTATCATATGGCTCCCTCCCTCATCTGCTTCAAGTCTACTGAAATGTTGCTTTCTCTTGAGGATTGCCCTTACCAGATTTTAAATTGCTAAACACATACACCTGCTTTCCTTGCTTTATGTTTCTCCATAGTGCTTCTAATAGTACACATTATATTCTTATTTGTTGTATATACCGTTTCCCTCCACTAGAATGTATAGTCCAAGAAAGCAGAGACGTCTTCCCCGCTTTATTCCAGTGCCAAGAACAGTGCCTGGCGTATAAGTAGCAGCAGATATTTGTTAACTAAATGAATAAACAAGTATTGAGCTCTCTATATGAATCTGATAGTGCTTTATGTAACTAGTAATTCACTCTTGTAAGTCTTATAATAAAAGTCTATAATACTCTCTAGTGGTATCAGAAGTGTACTAGATCCTCCTTAACAGAAAGAGTTATTATTATATTTCTCTGAAATTTTGAGATCAGACATTCTTGCTGATTGTATAAGAGCAAAGTTTCTGAACAGTTTAAGGTGAAAATGTTGCTGAAAGAACTGCTCCTTTCATTAAGAATTCTGATGTGGGGGGAGAGGAACTGGGGGAAATCCTACTTAATTACCAGTTTAAATCCAACCCTTTCTTTAATTCTTTCCCATTCTCCCAGAGCATTTTGTTCCATTATCCCAGTGCCCGCTGCGATCCCTCCTCCTGGGTAGTCTCCATAAAGAACAGAAATTGATTCTGTCTCTTAAATCTGTCACCAGTTAGCGCAGGATTCAGCTTAAGGCTGACAAAGAACTGTTACAAAATTGTTACTGAATGGAGTCACAACGAGAGGAACCTATTAACTGCAACAGCACCAGCACTATTACCTAAGGATTCTAAGGTGGTTTCAAATTAATCCATCTTCTCGGTTCCGCAGGCTAACGCGAACGCAGAACCCTAGTCCCCCGGTTAGTTTGCGCGGTCCAAAGCAGCGAAGACCAACTGCTAAGGACGACAAAAGTGTGAAGGACACTTTGTGTTTGGTGTCCTAACCGTGAGGGACAAATGAACATAAAAGATTACCCAATAAAAATAATAATAAATTTTTTTAAAAAGGGAGGAGAAGAACGTAGTGGTACCCAATAAAAAAAATAATAAATTAAATTAAATTTTAAAAGAAGGAGAAGAACGTAGTGGAACAGGGGAGGCGAATCACAAACAGTGAAAGCCCAGGGCAAACGCGGCCATAAGCCAGGCCCAGGGCAAAAGCCGGCGCAGGTTCTGACCCCGGGCAGCGCCGTCGCCACCCCACGCGCGCTCCGGGGCTGCACCGCACACGCAGGGGCGACACTCGCGCGAGCCGTCGCTGAACTCGGGGCGCCTGTGCGTGTGGCTGCGGGAGCGCGGACGCGGGCGCTCGTCAGCCGCCGGGCTCCTCTCAGGAGCCGACCAGCTCGGGCAGGGGCGCGGGGGCCCCGTGGGCCCCGCGGCTGCCGAGCGAGGCGCCCCGTGCACCGCCCCGCGTCGCCCCGGCGCCCGACGCCCGCGCGGGGTGCGGCCAAAGCTGCAGTCCAGGCAGGAGGGCGGGGTGAGGCCCCCGGAGGGCCCGGCTCAGGCCGCCCCGCCGCCCAGCGCCCCGCCGGCTCGGCAAAACTTTGGAAGGAGAGGGACTCGGGTTACCTGAGCGGCGCGGCGCGGCGCGAGCTCGTCTGCGGCACGACAGCCAGGCCGGGCCGGGTTTGCAGCAGCCGTAAAGCGGGCGGAGCGGCCGCCAGTCGGGCCGAGCCCTCGCCCCCAGCTGCAGCCCGGACACCTCCGCCCGGAGCCTCAGCCTCTTGGCAGGGAGCGCGGCGCCGGGCTGGGCTGAGTCACGGGAGAGACGCGGGCTGGGCCGGGGGAAAGAGGGGCCGCGAGGGGGCCGGTTAGACGGCGGGAGGGGCCGAAGCAGCGAAGGAAATTTTGGGTTTTTTTAAGCAGTGAAAAATGAAAATGTGTCCCTTTGTCCCCCATCAAAAGATAGGCGTTTTGTTTGTAAGTTGGCCTGCACTTTACAAAAGTTCTTTGGGGCCAAATTGGTAGGTATAGTGTGGTTGCTTAAGCCAGTTGCTTGAATTCCGTGCTTTTCTCAAAAGTTAAACATTATTATTATTTTCAGGTGGGGAGCATAAATGAACGGCTTTAAAAAGAAGACAAAAAAAGATGAAGGAAAGATTTTTCAGGTAGGGTAAATAAATTTCACAAAATAAACTGGAACGTTCAAGGAACAAATGAGGGTAAGAGATGTAATTGAAGTGAAGGCAGAAAGAAGCTAAGGAATGGTGGGAAAGAAAGAGGGAAGAAAGAAATAAAAATTGGTTAACAAAAAAGGGCAGGAGGGAGAAGAGGAAAGAAAGGAGATGAAGAAAGGAAGGAAGGAAGGATATAACTCGGCTCAGTAGCCAAAGAGCAGAGGAATATGTTTACTTACTATTTAGAAATTCATGACAAACCCTATCCACTGAGGGAGGTTTTTTAGATACGTAAACAGAAAAACAACTGTCTACAGAGGACCCCCCAAATGAGGAGCCTGTGCTTCAATGAATGAGATTTGGCAGTTCTGCAAAATGAGGAAATTCTTCCTTGTGCTGCATCTTGAGGGATTGAGTCATCAAACCCATAACAGAAATTAGTGGGCTGGATTCCTGAAAGGCATTCCAGATGGATATATTCTGGTTAGTTTTAATAAGTGTGATGTTCCCTTCTGTACTTCTGTCAATTTTAGAAGAGAAGAATCTGAATAGAGATTTGAAGAGGAAACACGAAAATAAAAGCCACATCAGTTACTTCATAAATGGGTGTCCACCCACCATATGCTTACTGTTAAAGATTCCAAAACAAGTCACCATTTCTCCCACTTTCATTTTCTCTCTCCTTGGTTTCTGCTTCCACTATATTTCTTTTTATCTACTTTTTTTTTTTTTTAACAGTGAAACTGTCTAAGGGAAAAGTGGTTTTAATATGAAGGAACAGAAAGAATTTTAGCTAAACCCCTCAAAGTAGGGTAAAACTTTCTGCAAGACCGGATTTTTAGGAGAAGTTTTAAAGAGAATGAGAGTAAGTTGGCAAATATGAATATAAAAGTTGATATTTTTAAACAAGAAAATAAGGCTGAAATGGAAATGAATAGAAATCAGAAACAGCTATATTCCCTAATTATTGTAAGAACTAAAGACTATAGGGACGTTTTCTTTATCGGATAAAGGAAAATGGATACCTGACTCTACTATTCAGCCCATCACATTAAAAGAAAAGGAGAGAAAATTAAAAGAAGAAACAAAAAACTTCTATCACAATTTTTAAATTATTTGTGTAGGAAAAAATTGAGAGGAAATTGGCAAAACTCCTAAACTGGAAAAATGGCTTTTGAATATCTGGTTTGTAAATTAGAAATTTAGGGAAAATAAAAGTAAGTTGGTTGCGTTTGTACAAAACCCTTCCTGATTGGACAATTGGACTGAAAGCTGATTGGCTCAGGCCATTCCATGGGCGGGCTATATGAGGAGCTGACCCTGTAGCTCCACCTTTTTAGGCCCTTCTTTGCCTTTTGCCTATACCATCAGTTAAGCAAGACCTTCTCACCCGGTCCTGCCTGGATGACAAAATAGCTTTCCTGCTCTCCCCTACACCTTCAGTGAGGAAAGAACGCTCTCCCTTTACAATCATCAACAAGGAAAGAACTTCCTCTTCGTCTGATCAGTGACGGACCAACAGCTTTTGTAGTGACCACCAAGACGACCAACACAGGCGTTTGCCCCTGGAAGGCAAAAGTGCCTGAGGCATTTTCTTTCTCCCGTCTCTTCCAGAGTCCCGAGGGCTGCCGGAGTCTGCGCCCCTCACCTGAGTGTCCCGAATGATTACGGTGGTGCCGCCCATCCGAACCTCCAGGCCGGGCTGGGAGGCACACCACACATAGAGTTGGCGCCCAACAATTTGGAGTTTTCTAAGAGATCTCCTGCTAAAAAGGCTTAGGGTAAAAGGCTTAGAGGTGACTTCTACACCTGAGGGGATAATTAGTCTAAAAGCCAAATATAGATAGCTAGATAGATAGATGTAGATATATTGATATAGATATAGATATAGATGTGAGAACCTCATTCCTTTTGTTTCAGTTTTGCTGAGCCTCCAAGCTGAGGCAAATTGATTTATCATTAAACTTTTTATTAATGGAAAACAAAGAGATACATTTTTAAATGGTGGAAAGCCCTTAACCTAAGTGGGGGACCCCTGGGCTTAGAAAATCTAAATGATTAGGAAGCTTTTCTGAGGGAACTTTGGACTTTGGGCTGTAAAATGAATTTATTTCATTTACTTTTGGGAAATAACACAAACTAAAGCTGCAAACCAAAATATAGTCAGATCAGATCAAAAGTATACCTTGCTCAAACAGCTTTGGTCTAAGAAGAAAATTTCACTTGTCTTGAGCTGCAACAAAAAAAACACTGCTTGTGTGTACTCTTTAAACAGCTCAATCACCTGAGTGCCCTGGAAAGCCTTTGTATTTGGATGTTCACAATTGGCATTGTGCAAACTGAACTTGGACTTACAAATTTTTGAGCATGTTGTAAATTTATCCAAAAGTGAATTTTTGACTATTTGCTTTTAAAACTTTTTAAATCCATCATTAATGAATCTTAATAATTTAAGCATAGTCAAATTTTCAAGGTGTTTCATGGATGGAATATCACTTAAATTATATCAACCTGATAATTTGCAAGTTCCTTTTACAAAATTGGATTTAGCTTGGTGTACTAATATGAGTTTCATTTAACATTTTGTAGCCAATTATCTTAAGGCTCTAGTTTAGCTTACTTGGTAGAGTGCTATATTGTATTCTGTCAGCCCGTGGGTTCGATCCCCAGCACCGCAAAAACAAGGACCTGGCAGCCCACTCCTGAAACAATCCTCAAAACAATCAACCATTGAAAACCCTCTGGATAGCAGAGAAGCACTGACATAATGCTGAGCATGGCACAGTGTTGGGGAATGTCTCATTCTGTTGTACATAGGGTAGCTATGAGTCAGACCCAACTGGAAAACACCTAACAACAACAACAACAACAATGGATGATTAGGAAAAGTTAAATGTTTGCATTTCAAAAGACCTTTTTTTCTCTCCAATTTACAAACTTTAGTGCAAAGAGGATTTCATGCCACATTCTGAACACTGTTATTATCTGTTGTTTAATCACACCATTAAAAAGAAGCTAAAGTTAAATAGCCAAATGGCCTCAGCAAATTTATAGTTTCAGAAACTAATATCAGGAATGCTACTAAAGACTGCAACAAGGCTGAAATGTTGTCACCAAGCCAAATTTGAGCTTAAGCTGAGGACTTTGTACTTACAAACTTGGTGGATAATCCAATTCAATAGGAAAGGACAGTTTTAAAGATGCAGGTTTTTATTCTTCTCTATCAAGAACATATATGTACTTACAGAATCTGTCATACATATTTTTAAAGAAGTCTACTTGAAACTGCAAATCTACAGCATTCTTTTTAAACATTTGGGATAAGCTTTAGAATAGCCACCGTGGTTTTAACTTTTGCAGACAATTAAAAAATTCAAGTAACTTAAACGTTTTATTAAAAGAGAATTCTATTAAAATCTTTTTGTTCCAAATCCTTTTTTTCCTCAATTTTTTATTTTGATAAAATACATACACTACCTTAATTGTTAAGCATATAGTTTAGTGGTGTTAAATGCATTCATAATTATTGTGCATACACCACCAATATCCATCCTCAGAACTCTACCTTATAAAATTGAAACTCGGTATTCATTAAACATCTCTCAATTTTCCCCTTTCCTCAGCCCCTGGCAATCACAATTCTCTTTTCTGTCACTAAGCATGTGTCTACTCTACCTCATATAACTGGAATCACACAATACTTATCTTTTGCTTACTAGCTTATATTACTTAACATGAAGAACTCAAGACTTGTCAATGTAGTAGCTTACATCAGAGTTCCTTTTTAAAGGGAATAATATTCCATTGTATGTATTTACCACATTTTGCTGACTTGTTCAACCTTCAGTGGGCACTTGGATTGCCTCTATGCTTTAGCTATTATAAACAATGTAGCTGTGAACATGACTATACAAACATTTCTTTGAGATTCTGTAAATCATCTTAGCAAATTAATTGCCCAAGGAAGGCAATTAAAAACCCCAACTTGTCAGTCACATGCACAGATCATGACCTGTGCTTGCAAATGACATCTGAAGTAGGGGGCAATCAGTTGGAACTGACTAATCAGCTAAGACATCTAACTGTATCTTCAAGTAAATAGTTGAAGATGTGAGTTAAATTGTCCATACCCTACTGGTGCCACCTGCAGAATTGGTTACTTGCTTAGTGTGTGGGGAGAAATCCCCCCCAGATATTGGTGACCAGAGGTGAAATATTCTATGTCTTATTGAGTATATGAGTGTAGAAAAAGTACACTTTGTTTTTCCTTTATTGTTTTATACTAGCGTAGTCTTTTCAACAGCTATAGGTCTATCCAGATTTTCTGTTTCTTCATTATTTCATCTCCATAGGTTTTGTATTTAGAGAATTTATCCAGTTCACTTAGATTATCTAGTTTGTTGGGATACAAATTGTTAATAGTACTCTCTTATCATCATTTCAACTTCTGTAGAATCAATAATAATGTCTCTACTTTCATCTATGAATTTAGAAATTTGAGTTTTTACTCTTTTATTCTTTATCTGTTATGCAGAGTTTTGTCAGTTTTGTTGATCTTTTCAAAGAATCGACTTTGGGTTCCATGAATTTTCTCCACCATTTTTCTGTTCTCAATTTTGTGGATTTGTGCTGTAATATTTATTATTTCCTTTCTTTTGCTAGCTTTATATTCAGTTTATTTTTTCTAGTCTCTTAGAAAAAGAAATTAGAGGCTTGGCATAGTGGCTTACTCCTATAACCCTAACAACTCAGGAGGCAGAGGCAGGAGAATCTCAGGTTCCAGGCCAGAGGCAGCTTGTGTAATTTAGCAAGACCCTGTCTCAAGATAGAAACTAAAAAATGGACTCTGGGTGCAGCCCCATGGTAGAGCACTGGCAAAGTATGTGTGAGACCCAGGGTTCAACCCCCATCTACTGGAAAAAAAAAAAAAGGAAGGAAGGAAAGAAGGGAGGGAGGGACAGAGAAGAAACAAACAAAAGGTAATTTGTGGATTTGAAATCTTTCTAGGTCTTTCTGTTTGGTTCTTTTTTTTTTGTTTGTTTAGTTGTTTTGTGGAGACAGAATCTTGCTGTGTCATTCTGGCTGGCCTGAAACTCACTGTGTAGTCCAGACTGGCCTCAAACTTGCAGTGATGCTCCTGCCTCCATCTCCAAGTGCTGAGATTATAGGCCCAGCATCTGGGTTCTTAATATAAGTATTTCTAACTGTAAATTTCTCCCACAGCATTACTTTCACTGCATCCCAAGGATTTGGATAATGTTGTATTTCATTTTTATTTGACTTTTGTGGTGTTTTCTTTGATCCTTGGGCTATTTAACAGTGTTTTTAATTTTTAAAATGTATGAATTTTCTCATTTTCTTCATGTTATTGATATCTAATTTAATCCTGTTGTTGGAGAAAATATTTTGCACACCTATATTGTATCTGTCTTTTATATATATTGAGACTTAGTTTTTGCTCTAACATAGGATCCATCCTAGAAACTCTTTGGTGTGCACTTGAAAACATTATGTATTCTTGTTGTGTTGGGTGGAGTGTTCTTTCCTGTGCCTTAGATCAGTTTATTGTGTTAAGTCTTCCATAGCCTTATAAAATCTAATTGTTCATTATTGAGAGTGGGATATTAAAGTCCTCAATTTGTTTTTTAGAACTGTTTCTCCCCTCAACTCTGCCATTATTTTCTTTATATATTTCCACATCTGTTTTAGGTGTGTAAATGCCTGTCACTGTTTTATCTTGTTGTATTTAAGTTATATTAATATATAATATGCTTCATTGTTCCTTGTAAATTTTTTTAATTTAAAGTCTATATTGTATGATATTAGTATGGCCACTCTTGCTCTCTTTTGGTGGTAGTTGTTGTTAGGTGCCCTTGAGTTGGGTCTGACATGTAGAGACCCTATGTACAACAGAACAAAACACTGTCCCAACACTGTGCCATGAATGCATTGTTTTTTATGTTTAAACCCATTATTGTAGCAACTGTATCAATCTGTCTAGTTGAGAGTCATCCTCTCCCAAAGATGATGTCCTTCAGAGATTGGTCTCTCCTGAAAACATGTTCAAAATCCATAAGACACAATATAAAGATTTCTTGCTTCCAACGCCCACTCTGGTTACACTTCTAGGACAGAGCTATTGATTCCTTTGGCAGTCCATGGTATATTCATTATTCCTGTCCAGCACCATAATCAAAAGCATCAGTTCTTCTTCTGTCACCCTTATTTGTTGTCTGACTTTCACAACCACATGTTACAACTGAAAACACCATGCCATGAGTTAGGCAATTTGTCTTCAGTGTGACAATGTGACAATCTATACTTTTTCAACAATTTAAAGAAGTCTTTTGCAACAGCTTTTCCCAATGCAACGCCACTTTTGATTTCTTGACTGCTGCTTCTGTGGGTGTTTGATTGTGGAACCAAGTAAAGAAAAATCTTGGGAAACCTCAAACTTTTCTTCATTTATCATGAAGTAAGTTACTGACTCAGTTCTAAATCTAAGGATTTAGGTTTTCATCATGTTGAGGTACAGTCAGTCCTGAAGGCTTTGTTCTTTGATCATCAGTAAATGTTTCAAATCCTCTTTACTTCCAGGAAGCAAAGATGTGTTATCTGTATAACACAGGTTGTTAACGAATCTTCCTCCAATCCGGAAGCCACATTTTTCATAAATTCAAGCTTCTTGGATTATTTGCTCATCATACAGATTGCAGAGGTATAGTGAAAAGATACAGCCCTGAGGCATACCTTTCCTGACTTTAAACCAGGCAGAGTTTCTTGGTTCAGTTCAAATGACTGCCTCCTGGTCCATTTACAGATTCCTCATGAGTACAATTAAGTGCTCTGATATTCCCATTCTTTGCAATGTTATACATCATGTGTTGTGATCCACACAATCAAATGCCTTTGCATAGTCAATAAAACATAGATAGACATCTTTTTGGTATTCTCTGCTTTTGGCCAATATCCACCTGACATCAGCAATAATGTCTCTGGTTCCATACCCTCTTCTGAATCTACCTTGATTTCCTGGCAGTGCTCAATCAATATACTACTGCAGTCACCTTTGAATGATCTTTAGCAAAATTTTACTTGCATGGGGTATCAATGATATTGTTTGATAATTTCCACTTTCAGTTGGATCCCCTTTCTTGGGAATAGGCACAAATATGGATTTCTTCAATTCAGTTGGTCAGTTTTCCAAATGTCTTGACATAGACAAGTGAGCACCTCTAGTACTGCATCTGTTTGTTGATACCATTTCAATTGGTATCCCATCAATTCCTGGAGCCTTGTGTTTCAACAATTATTTCAAGGCAGCTTCCACTTTGTCCTTCATTACCATTGGTTCCTGATCATATGCAACGTCTTGGAATAATTGTTCTGTTCATCCGTCTGTTCCTTTTGGTATAATGACTCTGTGTTTTCTTTTCATCTTCTTTTGATTTTTCCTTCATCATTTAATATTTTCCCTATAGAATCCTTCACTGTTGCCACTCGAGGCTTGAGTCTTTTCTTCAATTCCTTAAACTTAAGAAAAACAGAATTTATCTTCCATTTAGGTTTTCTATCTCCAATTCTTTGCATATGTCATTATAATATTGGATTTTTGTCTTCTTGAGCTTCCCTTTGAGATCTTCTGTATAGTTCCTTACTTCATTATATCTTCCATTTACTTTAGCTGTTTCACTTTCAAGGACAGGTTTCAAGATCTCTCTTGACATGTAATTTAGTCTTTTCTTTTTCTCCTGTCTTTTTAATAACCTTTTGATTTCCTCATCAATGATGTCTTTGATATAATGCCACTATGCATCTGGTCTTTTATCACTAGTGTCTAATGCATCAAATCTGCTCTTGAGGTGGTCTCTGAAAACAGGTGGAATATACTCAAGTTAAAAAATTGGCTCTTGTATACTGGTTCTAATTTTCTTCAGTTTCAGTTTGAATCTGCATATGAGCAGATGTTGGTCTGATCGACAATCAGCACCTGGTCGCTGTCTTTTGATATTGAGCTTTCTCATCATCTCTTTCCACAAGTGGAATAAATTCTTTGTCCTTTCACTTTCAATCTGTAGTCACACACTGCTTAATCACACAGATACATTCTGAGAAATGTGTGGGTAGGCAATTTAGTCATTGTGTAAACATCTTAGAACATGTTTATTCAAACTGAAATGGGATATTACATCACTAGGTGATACAATCTTAAAGGAACACTACCATACATGCAATCTATTGTTGAATGAAATGTCATCTGATACATGATTGTGTTTGTATCTTTCAATGTATAATGAATCTCTTGTAGGCTACATATAATTTGATCATGATTTTTTAAATCTGTTCTACTGATCTATGTCTTTTTATTGTTGTTTAATTCATTTACATTTAAGTAATTGCTAATAAGGAAGAATTTCTGTCATTGTGCTATTTGGTTTCTATATACTTTTCTTATAGTTTTTTGCCTTTCACGTCCTACAATACTGTCTTCTTTGTGTTTAATTGGTTGTTTATAGTGAAACATTTCCATTTCTTTCTCATTTTCTTTTGTGTATATTTTATCATTATTTTCTTTGCAGCCATAATGGGAATTACATGCAATATCCTAAAATTATAACGTTCTCATTTGAATTTATAGCACCCTAAATTCAATAATGTATAAAAATTGTTCATTTAAAGCATAGGCCTCACATTTTTGGTTGTGAATGTCACAAAATTACATTTTTATATGCACTATTCCCACAGTATCCCTACAATTTCACATATATATATATATGTACATACACAGCCATAGCCCTGTGGCATCCGATCACAGCAGATCTCAGAAGCTAAGCAGGGTCAGGCCTGGTTAGTACTTGGATGGGAGACTTCCTGGAAACACCAGGTGCTGTAGGCTTGGGAGACAGACGCGGCAACCCACTCCCAAATATCAATCTTCCCTTGAAAACTCTATGAACAGCAGAGAAGCACTGACAATAGTATTTTGCCGATTGTACTTAGGGTTGCTATGAGTTGGATACTGACTTGACAGCACCTAACAACAACATATACGTGTGTGTGTGTGTGTGTGTGTGTGTGTGTGTGTGTGTGAAAGTTATTTTAAATGATCTCCCTATCAACTCCAAAAGTACTAATGTTTACTCTGCTTGACAGTTAATCCAGGGATTCTATCTATGTCTGTTTTAACTATAAAAAATGCATAGTATTTGAAAATAGAAGATAGGACCTTACACACAGATAATTCCTTTTCATTTATCTGTTAATGAGTTTAGTGTTCCAAAAAATAGAGAATTTTTTTCTGCAGAAATTACCTAGAATTTCTACAACTTCCTGTTATTTTTTTACTGAAAACACCATATATTTGCAAGTGTTAGTATTTTAAATCTATAATAACCAAAATAAAATAATTCTCAGATTACCTTTCGATTACAGGGTATAATTATTAGCTATATGAACTTCCTACTACTTCTAATGCTCTTTGGGAAAGTACTGATATTGATATGAGGAATCCAGTGGGGGAAATAAAACAACTAAATTAGAATCACTATGTTTGCACAAAATTTTGAGACTCTGCAAAAATTTGCATAAAAGGATTACTTAGCTGAGAAGATGGTATCCAGGAGGTGTTGACACTGGGTGTATGACTTCTTGAAAATTAAGCCACATAGCACAAACTGGTAATCTTGCTAATCTGTGTGCCGCATACATTTCTCAGACACTTGTGCAATTATATTCATCACGTGTATAGATTCTGGCTAATGTAATGGGAAGAAATGTATGCCATCCTCTATTTGTGAGCTGAATCATTGGAGAAACTCTAGCAGAGGATCCTAAGTACTATATTTCTCATCATCCAGTCAGGAAAATTAAACCATGCTTTTTTATTCAAGTTGTTGTTAGGTGCTGTTGAGTAGGGTCAGACTCACAGCAACCCTCATAGGGTTTTCAATGGCTGATTGTTTGGGGATTGCTACAGGAGTGGATTGCCACATCCTTATCTCTCATTTTGGCAGTGCTGGGGATCGAACCTAGGGCTTCTGGGAGTACAGAGCAGTACTCTACCAATGAGCCAAACCCCAGCCTTTTATTCAAGTGGGGTAGATATACTATCAGGACACTGATTATACAGATGTGTAATTTGTGGAGCTGAAGCAGCAGAAGGTTACCTAGGTAACTAAGGTATAATTGCAGGAGACAGCTACTACCTCTAAGGCTGAATGTAGTAGCGAGCTTATAAAATGGCCTCTATAACCCCTGCCTGCTGGTCTTCATGTCCTGTGTAATATCCTCCCCTCAAGGATACGCTGGACCTAATGAAGCTTCTTATGAATAAAACCAAGCTGACATAATGAGATGTCAGTTTCAGTAATGGAATATAAAAAGACTGTGGCATCTGTCTTGGCATGTTCTCTTTCACTCTCTGTTGGATTAATCACCCTAGGGAAAGCCAGTTAAAGTGTCATGAAGCAGTCTGGTGGAGAGAAAGGCTCAAGTGGTTACAGACTGAAGCCTGCCAACAACCAGATGAAAAAGCTTAGGAACTAATTTCTCCTTCTTCCAATCAAGCCTTCAGATGAGCCCATAGCCCCTGCCATCAGTTTGCATGAAACGTCATGGAAAACCTTGAGTCAGAGGCGTCCAGCTAAAGCATGTACACATTTCTGACCCTCAGAAATGGAAATAATAAACACTCTCTTTACAGAACTAAGTTCTGGATAATTCGCTTTGGAGCAATAATAACAAATACACTAAGAAAACACAAGATAAGAGATGGGTTACCAAAACCTAAGAACTCAGAAAATATACCTCTATAATTTGATCAGTCAGTCCTCTGAGAAAGGGCTATATTTTATGGTCACTCATAAAGGTAGGATGGACTCCCTCCCAAATACAGGTAGTGTGTAGAGGCTTATGACATTCCACATACCAGAACAATTTGAGACAAAAGTATTTATTTCTCACACAGAGACTTCTGGGGCAATAAGAATAAGCACAAGTCGGCCTGTGCTGACTTAAGTGAGGGAGTTCATTGGGTCTTAATAATGGCTAAGGAGTGGGACTGGGGTACAGTTCCTATCCATGGGCTGTCACTTTGCAAGATTGAAATTTGCCATTGGCACCAAAGGAGGAGGTACACATGGACTTTCTTATTAGCATGTTCAGATGTAGAGGCAGGACATGATGCTGAAGAGAAGTCAGTGGTCAGACATCAAAAAACGTAGTCACATTCTATTAGATTTTCTAGTTGTAACTCAGAAACTCAGAGGAAGGACCACAGATGATGCTGTGCTTTCATAACCGGGCACATTTGGTGGCAGCTGGTACATCTGAGGGAGTATAGCAAGACTAGTTCTTGAGAATGACAAAATACAAATGGGTTAGTATCTTTTGATGCTCAAATCATGCAGAAGAAAAAAGGAAATCCCTTCTCCTTCAACTTCCAAAATCCCTTTAGTGGCGTCTGTTAGCAGATACTAACAGGTATCTCAGAAATGCACACCTATACCAATGTGTACACCAGCATTACAGAAGATGCTATGGAAGGGTAGATTTGGAGCAGAGTAATGGGACAACCAACCAGTGCACTCCTCACTTTTGCTATCTCAGCACCTGTGCACATACCTCTTCATATTATTGCACTCCTATGGAAATAATCTCATGCTTCTGCATGTATTCAAGCAAAAACACTCACATTCTCCTTAAAAAAGGGAAGGAACACACAAGAACATCAATATCACTTTCGTGATCTATTGGTTATGTTAGACCCTCTTCAGGCTCAGTCATAACCCAACCTCAAATACTTTATAACTGAGCAAGAAATTAAAAACACTATCATCACCAATCCTTATTTAAAATCATGAAGACACAAGGCCTAGTGCTGCTGAGAGCCATCTTCTTGTCTTCATGGAGAGTCTCTCAACACAGAGTCAACGCAGAGTGTTTTGATGACATTGTATTACCACTCACTTGTGTCTACTCACTGGGGCAGGGTGTTGCCTCAGTAGAGTGCTGCTCTGTACTCTCTAAGTCCCTGGGTTCGATCCCCAGCACACAAAAATGGGACAAGTTCTTGGTAGCCCACTACTGAAACAACCCTGAAACAATCTGCCATTGAAAACCCTGTGAATAGCAGAGAAGCACTGACATAGTCCCGGGCATGGCACAGTGTCACGGAGTGTTTCATTCTGTTGTGCATAGGGTTGCTATGAATCATACTCAACTTGATGATATGTAACAACAACATGTTTGCTCACTTAAACCTTTCAGGCATGTGATTCATATATACTCTTTCTTAAACTGGTTTCTGCTGGAAAGAAAACGGCAGTTAGTTCTTTTGCAACCAGAACTACTGAAATTAAGTCCTTCACATACCACTCTTTCACTGCTTATCTAACAACTTCTTTTAATAATATTTTAGATTATTTTTAAATTCGAGGGAGGAAACACAAAAAATAAATGTAGCAATTAGCAAAAGAAAGAAAATCATGCACATTTTCAAAAAACTTAAGAAGATTTTATGAATCCTAAGAAAGGACAGTGAGGCCAAGTCATTGTTAGGTATTAGAAACCAATATCTAACAGTGTGTTCACTGCTACTGAGATATCATCACTTCTAGGCCCTTGCATTGTACAGAGGTCTGATTCTAATCCAGTGCCTTATCCTTCATTCTTGCTTTCCTCCCGTACATATCTGCTATGTTCCACTCTAATACTCCAATCCGTTTTGGGTGCAAGATTCCCATACTATTTCCTTTAAGCCCTGTTCTTTATTGACTATGGTTCCTCTCACTCTCTGAGGTGGGACAGCAAGCCTGTATAGGGACAGAAGGGGCAGGATTGCCCTTTGTTAGGGAGAAAAATCTGGAGGGGATTGACAATGGATATTCTTTCTTTCTCTTTGCGATTCCATGTGGGACCTTTCTCCTATTCCTCTTGCACCAATTATGCGAATTTCCCAACATTAAAACCAAAGAATGTGGGGTGAGAGGTGGGTGGGTTCTCCTCTAACCATGAATCTTGGAGGCTCCTCCCTCTCAGGCCAGCACTCACTAAACCTCTAGCAGTTTATCAAAAATATTGTTTAGTAATAGGGATGTGATTCAGCAGTATAGCATTTGACTAGCCTATGCAAATTCCTGAATTTGAGCCCCAGCAATGGAGATACATATATTTGTCATTGTTGTGAAGTCCTGTTGAGTCCGGTCTGACTCATAGCAACCTTTATAGGGTTTTCAATGGCTGATTGTTTCAGGATTGCTTCTGGAGTGGATTGCCAAGTCCTTCTCTCTCGTTTTTGTAGTGTTGGGGATCAAACCTGGGGCCTCAGAGAGTGCAGAGCAGCACTCTACCAACTGAGCCAAAACCCAGTAGGGAACTAGGTCACTGAGAGCAACATCAGAGGGCAAGGATGATTCCAGCTTGGCACAGCAGGTTTAGAGAAGCAGTGTAAGCCCAGCAATGGAACAAGGGAAACACATTGTGGAGCCTGCTAGATGAGTGGTCATACTTTCTTTTATTTTATTTTATTTTTTATTTTATTATTTTGTTTTTCTTTTGTATTTTTTGCTTGGATTGTTTGGGTAGTACTTGAGGGGAGGAAAGCTTTAAAGGAGATCCCAGACTTCTTGATAATGTGAGCTTTGGAACTCTTTGTAACTATTAAACAGAAAAGGTCTACTGTCGATTGTTCTAAGGTTAAGTGGATCACAGCTATACTTAGATGCCTTTTTGCTTTTTAACATTTTTAAAGACATCTAAAAATTAAAGCATTATAGTCATACTTGGGTTAATATAAGACTTTTATAAGCTCTTGCAAAGGGTTAAAAGTTATAAATAGTAGAGAAAAGCTCAAGAGCTGGAGTCTTCTGTTTGTCTCTGCCAGGTGGAGCAGGGGCAAGTCTGATAGGAGAGGGAAGGCCACCAACACAGCTATGTATATGATGAGATTGCTTCATTGGGCAAAGGATGCTCAGTCCCAAAAGGGACCTCAAATATTGTGAAGAATGTACCTCAAATTTGTTGAATGAGGATGCTCCAGTATTTTTCACCAATGCCTACTTATTTAGAATTTGTTAAAGGCTGCTCCTGGAGGGACTTGCTTCCTGGTCCTTCCAGCCTACCCTGCATGTAGGTTGAGAACACTACTGTGAACACAGAAAGCCAGATGTTGCAGGAGCCCACATCAAGAAATCATCAAGGTGAAACAAGGAGAACACCTGCAGAAAGGATGTAGTTGAGGCACCAACAGTATCTGCTATACCTGGGATTTAGTTTTCCAGCCCAAACTATACTAGACAGTTCTGAGTATGCAGTTATTGAACTTGACTTATATATCAGCAAAGTGCTTCCTTTTGGCTGTGTGTCCTTGCTTCTAGGTGCCTTGATTGGTGGAGTTGATTGCTAGCTCTGGGCCTGGGTTAGGCTTGTTCAGAGGTAAGATTGTCTTCAAGAGTGTAGGCTGACAGCAAGATTTCTCCAGGTAATTGCCTCAGGAAAGAGAACTTCATCCTCAAAGTGGAAGTCTTTAATTTGTTCTTGGGAAGCAGTATATTTATTCTCCCTTCAAACTCAAGCAACTCTGTGTCCTTTTTGAGGTCTGGAGCTACCTCAAGCTGTAGTATGCATCTCTCTTAGGACCCCACTGTTGTCAATGAGAGCCTGGCTCCCCAAAATCCTCTTTTGAAGAAAGCTTATCCTCTGGTTTTGTCTCAGAAGCCAAAGTTCGGTGGCTTAAATTAAATTAAATTAATTACATAGTATATCAGATAGTGGTGGGTTATATAAAGACAATGCAGGATAAGAGGGAATGGGAGTCTTGATGGGACTAACTTAGAAGCCTGACATGGTCATGTGGAGCCACTGGCAACATTTTCCTAGTGGATTCACTCATTCCTGAAGGCTAGTCTCTCAACAGGATCTAGGGATTTCAGGTCTTCACACCCAGGCTCTGGTCCAGAAATGCCTGCAAACAGGGTGAGCAGAAATGAGGGAAGGAAAAAGCAAACTCTCCACACTGGTGTTCTCTACCAGAGCCTAGCCTCTTGCAAGCAAGGCTGCTACCACAAAGGGACTAAGAACCCCCAACAAGATAGAAGGTTATTCCTTGCTCACCTAACATTCTAGAATAAGCAGGCAGTCTTGGACCTGTAGTCATTACTGCCATGCTCAATTTATAGCCACAACTCAGGGAAGATTCTGCAGTGATTGCCATCTACCAACCAGTTAGGTGAGGGATGAAGCTCAAACATTTTTAGTTCAAGGCTCAGAGTAGCATGTGGTACTTTTTTATTTTAATATCCCTTTAACCAAAATTTATGATGTGGCTACCCTTAACTGCAATGTATCTAGAGACCACAATCTTTAAATGGGAAGATATGTCACAATTTTCTAATCTGTAACATGGAAAGAGAAAAATGGATAGTTGTAGACAACTAGAAATTGGTTACAGGTCTCAGCTGATCCACAGGCTTCAGGGTCACCCACTGGCTTATTTGAATTAGTTGTTTCAGACTTGTAGTATAAGAAGTGAATGGAAAGAAAATGGCACTTAGGCCACTATGTTCCTTACGTTATCTCTTTATCTCTGTTGTAAGGATTAGATGAAATAATACATTAAAATATCTGAAGATATCTGGGATACTCTTTATTGTTGCTCTTTTCAGTTGGGATTAATGATACCAACACTGTGGTAGATTAAGTTATTATGCACAAATGTTTTTGTATGATGATTTTATATATCCATGTCCATTGTTATGTGATTTACAGTGCCCATCAAAGAAGAGTATAGCTATCACATTTATGCTATGCTTGATTGGGAGATCAAATCAGGAGCTTTGAGAACCACCTATCAACAGTGTGTCCTAAATAGGAGCTCAGATCCACATCCAAACTCATTGTGACCGTCTGTTGACATAAAATGCAAATGACTGACAAATTTTTATTATTATAAGCCACTGGAATTGTGGAATCATCCTTTACCCCATTGCACAACTGACTAATATGATTATTATTTCACAGGAGGCAAATGGGTGAAATTGACTAGGGAGGGAATGGCTAACCAAAAGAGATGAACATCACTATCACCAATATTTAAGGAATGTAGGAAGAAATAGATGCTGCAAAGGAAAGTAAGAATGGATGAAAAGAAGTGAGATATAGGAAGAAAAACTCAGAGTGAAAACCAAAAAGCTTTTGGTAGATGCTCACTACTCAGGCTTTCATCTGAAGAACAGAAGTACTTACCATTATTTCAATCAGTAATGGATTTATTGTAAGTTATTGGGAATTTGGGAAATCACTACTAATAATCATAGCTGCCTATGTTTGTGGAAGGCTTTATATATCCCCATTGATTCCAAAGAAAGAGAAATTTATTTTTTCCTTCTTTTCTCATTCACATCTTGAGCAAATTCTTGTTAGAACATAAACCACTTCAGAACTCTGATGGAAAAGGAAAATGAGAAAAATAGTCCCCGGTGTTTCTAACTCTAAAATAAAAGGAAGAAGGGGAGGAAATGTTTGTTGACAAAGAAAACAAAACAAAACAGTACCTAGAAAAAATACAATGGAAAAAATTATTTAATAAAAAGGACAGTACTAATGATGTTAAATAATTTATGCAGATAAAATATGACATAAACTAGACGGTGGCCATTAGAGTTATTAGCTAGGAGGGTTATTGGAAATATTTTTCCAAAATTCTTGTTGGAAAGTTATATATGGAACTCTTATTCTAATTACTTAAAATGAGAATAAAAAATGAAAAGGAGACCACTTGTTCAAGATAATGATAAAAATAAAGATAGGTTGAGAAAGAAATGAAGTGGCAAGAGCAAAAGAAAAGTAACACTGGATTCAAAAAGTTTCAAAGTGATAGAATATCATTAATGTTTCAAGTATAGAGGAGCAAAGAATAAAAAGAAGATCCAATGTTACCAGCAAGAGAAAAAAA
>VMDO01007284.1:0-92564 GCA_007922755.1 Pedetes capensis
CAAAAAAAAAAAAAAAAAAAAAAAAAAAGAATCAAAGGCAATGTTCAGGTGTCCAGCTGGGGGCCAGCACCACTCCTGAGAAGGGCTCACGTGTGGGCAGGATGGGGCAGGGGGCCATGGGACATCCCACGGGCAGTGTCCCTAAGGCAGGAGGGACTCTGGGCTGTGGTCTGCTCAGCTCCTATTCCTCCTTGCAAACTCTCTCACTGATTCCCAAAGGGTGGGAATCCCCTTCCCAGATGGCTTCATAGCAGTGGGGGCCCTGGTGCTCTGTGGCACTCAGCATAGGTTGGCCAGGTAATATATAGGATTTTTGGATAAATTAGAATTTCAGATAAGCCACTGATTGTTTTTTGGATGAGTATATCCCAAATTCAACATGCCTTTGTTGTTTAGCTGAAGCTCCGACTTCCCTGTGGATCCTATACTTGCACTTGCTGGTGTGGCGACTCCCTCAGTGAAATGCAGGTCCCTGGAGGTTAGGCCTCGGGGGTGCTAGGCAGGCTTGCCAGGAGGTATGCATAGAGGCATGTTTTAGCGACTCTTGGAATAAGAGGGGGACAATGGTGAGAGCCCCGGGAAAGGAGCCCTGGAGCCCTTGTTCTGATGGCAGTGGGCTCACGGTGGTCTGAATGAACCCGCTTGGTGTTCTGGTGGGGTTCTGTCCCCTTCCCAGGGTTTGTCCCTGGTATCTCCACAGGCTTAGTGTGGAGCCTGGCACTGCATAAGCAAACAAACAACTTCATGAAAGAAATGAATTAAGTAAGAGTTTTGGGGCCCTCGAAGTTTAGCTGAAGATATCAAGGAATTGCACCGACACCCTTCACGCATTCTGGCTGCTCAGAGCCTGGATGCTCTGGAGAAACACGTGCTCTTAAGTAAGTCTTCTTTCAGGGGACAGAGGGTGGCTGGCAATGTGAAGAAACAGAAGCAACTTTGAAGCTTCTGGAACTTTCTCTGGGTCTAGATGTGGAATCCTCTTGGGCAAGACCTTTACATGACCCATGACAGCAGAATAGTAATACATTTTCCAACTAACTCGGTAGCAAGTGGTCATTTCCCACTGCTTTTCAGTGGATGGTGGGTGGATTGTGGGCCCATAGACTTGCCACAGTCTATCTTCATGTTCCAACCCCCATCTGCCCCTTTCTGTCCCTCAGGAGAGAACATCTAATGGGGAGCAAGAAGTCCACTGTTATAGAAATAGCCTCAAAGCTGTCCTTGTTCAGATGAAAGGGCAAAATCATGAAGTGTGTGCTGAGTCACAAGTCACATGCCACACACCTCACCCGTTGCATCTGCAGGCCTGGGCTTGTGGCTGAGAACCTGCAGAGAGGCTTTCAGCGTCCTGAGGGTGGCAACCTCCAGCCACTCAGCATCAGGCTCCGGGTCATTCTGGCATTGCCACTCAACGTGCAGTTAAGTGGCTGGTCTGCAGGGAGCTGGTGCCAGGAGGAAAATCAGTTGTCACCAGGCAGACAGCTGTGTTCAGCTGGCATCTCTTGACAAAAGAAGCAATGCAGATGGGGTCAGCCCTTGGAGAAGAGCAAGAAGTTACTTCTAATTATGTGGGACAAACCCTGGTGGGGGAAATCCCACCCTTGCAAGCCTGGCTCTGAGGCTGTCCCAGCAGACTCCTGTTGCACCCCACCTTGCGCTCATTGCCAGAGACGTCTGGCATGAACTTGAACCAACTGCATGGTCCTAATGGGTGAGGTTCACGAGCAGGCAGGTTCCCCTGAGACCGGCAGGTCTGGAACAGACTTGTCACTTTAATTGACACCTCACCTGGTCCTGCTCTGCAGCCTCCTCTAGGGTCTATCCCTGGTGAGGTTGTAGAAGCAGAGAGTAAAACCCACTGGGGGTGGCAGGGGGCAGTCTGCAACTCCTGAGAGCAAAGTGCCGTGTCCTGTCATCGTGGACACCACACAAATGCTGTCTCGGGATAGTAACTCACCCTCAAGTGCTCTGCCTTCCCAGGGGCCCCATGGCATTGCTGGCTTGCCATTATCTTCCCACATCTCCTGTGAAACTCTGAGTGTGCTCCTCAGTGTCTCTTAGGTAGAGGTTCTGGCTGTATTTTGCCTTCAGTTTCATTCCAATGGACAGAATGCAAAGATATCATTCCTTATTTTTCTTCTTCTTCTGTTGCCTCTGCTGCTGGGCCCTAGAGCCTGGCTTCATGCTTGGCTGCAGTGACTGCCATCTCAAGGGCATCATCCTCATCTTGGTTGGAACAGGGGCCTTCTGCTCCCCATCCTGCCTCTGCCACCTCTTTAGCTATGTGGTCTGGGTTCAGGTGACTTCTTGCTATCTCAGCCTCTGTTTCTGTGACCTGAGAATGACAACGCTGCTGAACCCTTAGGTTATGTGAAAGTGTAGCGCCTGGTACCCTGAGAGCTTCACCCAGCTCACAGTGGGTGGTGTGGGAAACCCTTCAGGTTCTCCAGGAAACAGGCAGGCAGCATCTCTAATAAAATCAGCAAAATCTTCTGGCCTGGATAAAATACTGGAAGAATCTTACATCTGCATATTCATCTGCATATATCTGCACAAGAAACACTTTAGCACCTATTTTGCATTCAGAATGACTGCTGTCCTTGGAGTGAGAGACCATGTTTTGTCCCTCAAGAGCAGCTTTGGAGAATCCCATCAAGGACCCCTGTCAGAAAGAAGTCCCCCTCTGTGGAGAAGTTTCTTGTAGCTGCACCACTGTGACATCCCATCCCATCAAATCTTGGAACCTAAGCAGGGTTGGGCCTGGTTAGTACTTGGATGGGTGATCACCTGGGAACACCAGGTGCTACAGGCTTGGGAGAAGGACCGGCAACCCACTCCCAAAAACCAATCAGTTATTGAAAACCCTATGAATAACAGAGAAGCACTAACAATCCTGATTTGCCTGTTGTACGTGGGGTTGCTATGAATTGGACACCGACTCAATGGCAACTAACAACAAGAGAGAAGTTAACTCAGTGCCCCTCATGGCTCCCCCAATCCTGCATTGTGGACTGCTCAGGAGATACCCACCATCTGCCCCCAACCACTCCTGTCCCCCTTTCCTTGCCACTGTTTTGTTGGCTCAGAATGCCAAGTGGTGTTATGAAGGTGCAGATGTTTCCCAAGTAAACACACACCAGATGCTGGCAGGTGCTGCCAGCTTTCTTTTCGCTGACAGCCTCTGAGATGTCTGGGCGGTTATCAGTGGAAGAGTGGCAGTCTGGGGGTCTGGACTCCCTGTCCTCAAATGCTTTGCACAGCCACAGCAGTTGGATGCAATTGTGTTGACTGGCTGCCACCCTGGAGCTACAGATGTCTGAGAGTTGGTCATTAAGGCTGAGTAGCTGTGGGTGCGGGGCAGGAAGGCCTTGGAATCATAGGATGTGAAGAGGGTGGGCGAGTGGGTCCTGCTTCACTCAGCTGTACCTGCCATGGACCTGGTGTCCCCTTTGGCTCTCCTAGGTGTGCACGGCCTTCCCCGCAGAGTATGGTAAGTACAACCATGTGAAGATGCACCATGGCTACACCAACGTGGTGGGTCTGGGGGACTCAAGTACGTGGAAGCTTCCCTGCCTCAACCGCTATGTCTACATGTTCCTCGCACCCCTCTTGGTCCCCATCATAACCCCGCTGGTGGCTCTTGGTGAGTACTTCGACAGCCTGTGCGTCCGGTGCCATGCAAAGACCTGCCCCTCCCCCATTCTCCTCTTCCTGGACTCATGGAGGCTGCTTGTGAGAGGAGTCGGGAGCCCCCAGTTAAGACTGGCAGAGACCATCCGAGACAGCCAGGAGGGGTGGGAAGAGCCCCAGATCAGGTCCAGGTCTGTTCTGCTCCTCACTGGCTGGTCACTGTGGGCAGGAAACCTGACCTGAGCCTCAAGTGCTTTACCTACTCAAGGATGGTGTGAAAGCTCAGTGAGGCCATAGAAAGCAGAGTGCTGTATAGAAGTGTCACACAAATCAACCTGCATGTTACCACTGGTGATTTTCTGGAAGCTATACCAAAGGGTGCCTGCAGCCATATCCCTGTGGCATCTGATCCTGTAGGATCTCGGAAGCTAAGCAGGGTCAGGCCTGGTTCGTACTTGGATGGGAGACCACCTAGGAATACCAGGTGCTGTAGGCTTGGCAGAAGGACCTGGAAACCCATCAGCCATTGAAAACTCTATGAATAGCAGAGAAGCACTGACAATAGCGTTTTGCCTGTTGTATGTAGAGTCACTATGAGTCGGATACTGACTTGACAGCACCTAACAACAACAACAACAACATACCACAGGGTGGAAGGAACAGGGCTGTGGGTCAGGCCTTGACCTTAGTCAAGTTCCTTGATGTCTCTGTTTCCTCATCTATACCATGGGTGTGCACACGTTTTAGGGTTGCATGGATTCACAGAATGCACTCAGACCACCAGGGAGCCCGCTAGGATGGTGTCCAACCTTTCCAGCCCCTCCCTCTCTGTCTTGCCCCTCTGCAGAGCGGCTGAGGAAGACAGAGCTGAGGACAGGTCTTCGGACTCTGGGTCTCATTTCCCTGGGCCTTTATTCCCAGTACTGGCTGCTCCTGAATGTGTCAGGCTTCAGGAGCCCCAGCTCAGCCCTGGTCTGCATGCTGCTCGCCAGATCCCTGCTGGCCCACCCTTACCTCCATGTCAACATCTTCCAGGTGAGGCCTCCCCAGCCCTGGCACTGGGCGGCTAGGAGGAGCCTTCTCCAGGTTGGCTGACTGTAGGCTCTACCCAATACCCAGGGATAGAGAGGTGCCAGAGGAGGCACCCTGCTCCTGGCCAGCCAGTCCCTCTGTGGGTCATAGCAGAGAGTTCGGGTTCCAGAGGCATAAGGAGCCAAGTCCTCAGTATGGCGACAGTCTTCATCAGTGCAGGGGTGCTCACAGGTGGGGCGAAGTGAGGGCCCAGCCAATGCTATGAGGCAGGCAGAAGAAGGCACTGGAGATTAGGGGTCTTCAAGGGACGCCTGGGACTCAGCATTCAGTTCTGATGCCACTTCCACAGGAGGCCTCCCTGCTCTGGATAGGTAAAGGCGCTGGGCTAGAGCTATCCTGAACGCCAGCCTGGCGCTTAGCACAACTACCTCGAATGACCCAATCCCATCACTGTGTCCTGTCTGCTTATCCTGCTCAAATGAGACTCCTGTTCACCTCCAGGTTCCCCAGCCCTGGGACAGTGCCTGGAAGAGGAGGCACTGTTCGTACTTGTTGAATGAAAAAGTATGAGAGGCTGCGCAAACTTGGTCTTGAGTGATGAGTAAGGCTTGGACTGGAGAAGAGAGGAGGGAGGGCCCTCCAGGATGAGGCAAAGGCAGAGCGCCATGAGAGCAGGATGCTGGGCAGTCGAGGGCACTCGAGTCAGGGGTCTGAGGGGTGCCCATGCCAAGGCTTTCATTGTCCAGATGGGGAAAGAGGGCTACCTCAGGGCATAGACTGAGCTGGCATTGGGGCTGGGACTCTCAGCCCCTTATGCCTCTACCAGGTCCTACTGGAGTGGGGTTTGGGGGACAGAATCCACTAGGCCTGAGTGCTCAGTAAGGACACCTGGGGCAATTGGGCAGGCAGATGTGACTCCCGTGTCTGTCACAGCACATTGGGCTGCCCATGTTCTCCCTGGACAAGAAGCCCCGGCGGATTCACATGATGAGCCTGGGGGTCCTTAACCTGCCCCGGCTGCCAGTGCTGGACTGGGTGTTTGGCCACTCGCTCATCAGCTGTCACGTGGAGCACCACCTCTTCCCCCGGCTCTCCGACAACATGTGCCTGAAGGTAGCCGAGGGCTGGGCCAGAGGGTGGACAGTGGGAACCTCCAGGGCCCACCTGCATGCCTTCTACCCCTGCTGACCTTGTCAGCGGTCACCCAGCATAAACAACCCAGAGTATCAGTGGCTGCCTGGGTGTGAGATCAGAGGCATCTTTGTTTCTTACTAGCGGTGCAACTCAGGTCAACTCTGCTTCCCCACGTATATAACGGGAAGAGTCAGTGCTTACCTCAAGGGGTTTTGAGGCTAACATGAAGAAATAGATGTGAAATGGGTGACTCTAAATAGATGCTTGGCACAAGGGCACTTTGCCTTTTGTTATTGTTACTTTTCTGGTTTTTGAGATTTTGAGACAGAGTCTTGCTGTGTAGCCCAGGCTGGCCTCAAACTCATGATCCTCTTGCCTGAGCCTCCTGAAGCTGGGATCACAGGTGTGCACCACCATGGCCAGCGGGAGCTATGTTTTTCATCCCTTTGTGCCAAGGAGGGCTGTCATGTGGTCAGGAGCCCTGGGGAAGAGGCTGGGGAGAGACCCCCTCCTTCCTTTGTCTGTAGCCAGAGTTGGAGGAGGCAGGAGTTCTCCAGCACCTCAGCCCTCAGGTCCCCTGAGCATCTTGGGACAAGGCAGGGAGGAGCTGGGGCTGGGGGTGGACAGACCTGGCTCACAGGCTCCTTCTCCTGCTTGTCTTCATCAGGTGAAGCCTGTGGTGTCCCGGTTCCTCCATGAGAACCAGTTGTCTTACAACGAGGACTCGTACCTGGCTCGCTTCTGGCTCTTCCTGGAGTGCTACGAGGAGTTCATGGTGCACGTCCCACCCATCACTGAGCTGGTGGGGATGCAGTAGGGGCCGAGCCCTGCTGCTGGCCCAGCCCTGCCCCTCCCGCTGCTGGTGGCCTGGCAGTTGGACCCAGAGCTTGGAGGCCTTGGGCAGACAGTGAACGAAGGCAAACTCATGCCTGGCACCCGGGGGTTGCCGGCCCTGTGTGCTTTGCTGATTTGAGGGGCATCTGGGTAAAAGGAATGTGGTGACTGGCCATCCTGGTTGGTCCAGGCTTCAGCTCTCCATTTCAGGATCCCTCCCCCTGCTCCACCTCACCCTAGGTAAGGCTAGGGGGTGGTGACAGAAGGTAAGGTGGGATCTTGTGCCTGAGTCACCTGGGAGACAGGAGGGAGCGCAAAGAGAAGGGGCCACTTCCTTGGGCCTGGCTTCCCTGGTGCCTAAGAACTGTACAGTTGCTTGGCTGCTGCTTCTTCTGGACCCTCTGAAGCTCTGCCCACTGGGGACCCTCTCCCCAGGGACCACAGGGATGTCACTTTTGACAGATTTCCCTGGTTTCTCAGCCAGAGGAGTCTGCAAGGCCCGGGCTCAGCAGTCCCTGAGGCCCACAGTATCAGTGAGGTAAAATCAAGGCTGTTTTGTGGGAAAGCTCTGCAGGGGAAATGAGGGGAGCCAGCGCTTCAGGGGCAGAGCTGGGGAAGGGGCATAAATAGCTTTGGGTGTGACCTTGGCTCGCTCTAGAAAAGTCTGCTTTTTCCCATGACGTTTAGAAGCAGTGAACTCGGAGAGAGAATTACTGGGAGGTAGCTGAGGCTGGAGGGGATTATGGGAACTCTGTCTGGAGGACAGAAGGCATCAGAGAGGCAAGGAAGAAGGGGAAGAAGAGTGGGGTGAGCTAGAAGAGCTTGTCAGCAAGGGCTGGGCTTGGCAGGAATGTAATGGAGCTACTGATGCCAGACCTGGGAGGAGGCCAAGGTACAGGGACACCACTGAGATCCAGCCTAAAATAGGCAGAGTTGAGAGGCAGAGAGCTGCCCCAGCCAGGGGCTGGACGGAGAGGGTGCAAGGAAAGGCCCAGGTGCAGGTTGAGGGAGGGATAGAGAAGGAGGCCTGTGACAGGAGGCCAGAGCAGCTCATTTAAAACAGGGTTTCTCATCTTAGCTCTACTGACAGGTTACCTAGACAATTCTCTGTTGGCTGTCCTGTGTATTGTGGGATGTTGAGCCATGCCCCCTGGCTTCTGCCTATTGAGATGCTGGGAGGCCAAGCTGTAACAATCAAAATGTCTCTTAGGTTGTTGTTAGGTCGAGTCAGTGTCCCACTCATAGCGACCCTACGTACAACATTCAAATCAGAATTGTTAGTGCTTCTCTGCTATTCATAGGATTTTCAATGGCTGATTGTTTTTTGGGAGTGGGTTTCCAGGTCATTTTCCTAAGCCTGCAGCAGCTGGTGTTCCCAGGAGGTCTCCCATCCAAGTACTAACCATGCCCGGCCCTGCTTAGCTCCCAAGATCTGATGGGATCGGACGCCACACTGGTACAGCTGCAAACAGAATGTCTCTAGACATGGCCCAATGTCCCCTGGAGGGCAAACGGTCCTTGGTTGAAAACATGCAAGTCATTTCCTGAGTACATAACTGCCTTTCCCTTCTGTTAAGTCTTTGGAAGGAGTGGAGGATGCACTGACCCTGATGATGGGCAGCTGTGTACCAGCAAACGGGAACCTGTAGGGTGGGCGAAGGAGGCAGGCGGCAATGAGGCCATTCTCTGAACCTAGCCTAGTGGTGCACCCGGCGCTGGTGTCCAGGGATGGTGTGGCTGCCATCTGCCCCTACACATCCTTCTCCTGCTACCCACGCCCAGCCCTCCTCTATCAGAGACCACAGCTCCTCCCGGTGCCCTCTCTACCTCTTGTCTCCTTCATGCCCACTCACCTCCTTCCTTGGGCTCCTCTAGGGCCTGGAATGGCAGTGACTTCTAGCTGCTGCTGGCCCCTGATGCTTTTCTGCCCCCTTTTAACCCACTCATGCCTCTGCACAAAGTTCCTTCATTAAATGCTCTTCAGTCTCCCCTTTTGGGTGCACCATCCGTTCCCTGCTGGGAGGTTCACTGACAGCAAGCAGCCCTCTTAGAATGTGGGGAGGGGCAGGCTTGGCAGCCTCCCCAGGTTACTGCTTTGCTATGTTATTGCTGCTCTTTTGAAATGCATTAGCAGCTAAGAAACGACCTTAAGGTCTGAGAGTGTGATTCATCAAACTGCTAATTGTCCATATGAAAAATGCAACGTCAGAAAAGGGACCCAGTTGCATACTCCAGGCTAACGATTAAAACCATCCAAATATACAACCAATGACTCATTATGGATCTGCACAGTTGGAGGCCCTGGTGCCAGACCTGACTGTGCCATGGGTAGCCTAGGAGCTGATCACTTGGTCCCTTTGAAGCTTGATATCCTGTTACTCTGAGGATGGGCTGGGAATGCCTGGGGCTTGAGAGGTGAGAGAAGGTGATAGGAGTGAAGTGTTTCTGCTCTGCACCGACCTAGTGTCTAATTTAGAGAAGTATATGGGAGGTGACAATAACAAAAAACAAGGGAGGTGACAAAATTGATGATGATGATGATAGTTAACATTTATTTATGATGTATGGCAGGTGTTTTTACCTGCATCATCTAATTTGAATCTTCACAAGTCAGAAGTGTTTTTTCCTTCATATGTTACAGATAGGACTAGCTATCATGTGGCAGAAGAGGGATTGAAACTTTGCCTCTAGAATCCATGCTCTCAACCACCAGACATACTGCCATTGGACAGGAAGACCTAGAGAGATTTCTGGGTGTCTGATCCTGAATTTCCATTACTTTCTCCCATGTGAAAGGCTAACTGATGATTTTATCATTACAATAAATTCTTTATGAACGCCCACTGAGTGCCAGGTGTTGTGAAGCCCCAGGAATATGAGTAAATGAGAGTGGGCCCCTCACATTCATGGAGCTTATAGTCTAGTACAGGGATTGTCAGACTTTCTGTTAAGGGTCAGATAATAAGCATTTTGGGCATTGTGGACCATATTGTTTCTGTCCTAGCATCTCACTTGCACTATCAAAGCACAAAAACAGCCATAGACAATTTGTAAAGAAATAACATGGCTGGTTCCAATAAAACTTTATGTATAAAAACCAAAATGTGGATTTCATGTAATTTTCATGTCACAAAATATTTAAATGTTTTTTATCATTAAAAATATAAAAACTATTCTTGTAGGTCATATAAAACAGACCCATGGGGAACATTTGTCTTGTAAGCTGTAGTTTGCCTACTCCTGGTCTCCTGGGACAAGCATAAAACACAATGACATAGTAGCAAACAGAACAATATTTACCTCTCAGTAGGAGGGAGGGTGAGTGACTAGATGGGCACAGGGGACTCCTGGGATACTTGCCATGTTCTATTTCACAATCTGGGTGGTGGTTACATAGTTATACCTCATGATAATTCATCAAGCTGTACCTTATGATTTGTGCACTTTTCTGTATGTTATACTTCAATTAAAAATCATTTTAAAAGGACAGTGTAGTAAGTGTTAGGTAAAAATTATAAGAGGCTATAGTTTTGGATGCCTATTGCACTGTGTCCCAACAGACCAGGCTAAATAAACATCATGGTGCAGTCACTCACCCTAAGGTTCATCAGCCTCAGACCACTCTTTATCTGATCTGAAAGATCAGGATGAGAGAGATACTAGCCAGATTTCCCAGTCAGGCCAGTTTCAGTTGGTATGATGATATTCCCTCTGTTATTTAATCCTTACACAAAAGAACATGAAATGACCTGATGGTAACTAATCACTTATTTTCCTATTGTTGTTTCCTTGTTCCTGCCTTAGAAGGAAAATATGCCCCAGACAAAGTCTTGCTATGTATCCCTGGTTGGCCTCTAACTCACAATCCTCCTGTTCCTGCCTCCATAGTGCTGTCATAGCATGCCATAGCGCTGTCATAGCATGTCCAGAGTGCTGGGATTACAGGCCAGCATCATTATACCTGCCCAAGGAAAGTAACTTGGAAATGACCAATTCGGATTTTTTTTCCTGCTTTCTTCAATCCCTTGTCTATAGACCAACCTCCTTTGTTCAGACCATCAGAACACTTATTCTATTTTATGCAATGAAATGTTGTTCCATTCCAGAATAGAAAATAAACCCAGTGGCTGGGGATGCAGTTAGTTCAGTGGTAAAGTGCATGAAAAGGCTTTGGGTTCAATCCTCAGCATAAATAAATGGGTGCTGTGGGGATGAGAACTCTTAATTCTTGGAGTATGGGAGGGGATGGGTCAGAGATTTCCCTGAGGAAGGAGAGGGCCCTTGGGGAAAAGGAAGAGGTATTCCGATTATCATGTCAGAGATGACCATGGGTCTTGTTCTTGTTTTATTTATTTTTGTGGTTCTGGGGATAGACCCCAGGACCTCCCGCACCCTTGGCAAATACTCTACCACGGAGCTACATCCTTAGCCCCTGTCCTTGTTTTAAAAAAATACTTTGTTCATCATGAACTTTCATTAAATTTACATCTTTTTTTACAGGGTGTATTTAAATATATATAATGGGTCCGGTTCAGTTGGTAGAGTGCTGCTCTACATTCTCTGAGGACCCAGGTTCAGTCCCCAGTACCGCAAAAACAGGTGAAGGATGTGGCAATCCATTCTCAAAGCAGTCCTGAAACAATAAGCCATTGAAAACTCTATGAGGATCGCTGAGTCTGACCCGACTCGACGGCACCTAGTAACAACAAAAAATATGTATTATTTACTTTAATTACTGAGGTGGTTTTTTTTTTTTTTTTTGGCGCTCCCTTAGATTCTGCACGTGAGGGGAGTGTCACCCTGGTCCGGGTACTGCTAGACAAGGGTCGGAGGTCAAGCTCTGTTCTTGGTGCCTGGGGCAAGCCACTTCCCCCGTCTCCTCACCTAATGGGGAAGGAAGAGGCGGGACAAGCTCTCCAGCGTTTAATATCTTCGCGGGCCCAACATGCGCAGCTTCTCGGCGGAACCCCGGCCCCAGGACACCAGCTGAGCTTTAAGCAAGACCGTGAGAGGGTCAGAGTGCAAGCTCCTTTCTCCAGACTTCCGGACTCTGTGGCTATTACCCAACACGCGGGGAGGCTCGCTTGAACCGGGACTTCTGATTGGCTGGGACGGAAGCACGCAGGCAGGAAGTCACGCTATACAAAGGCAATGGCGCTGCGTCATCAGTGAGCGACGAGAATCTCCCGGGTGGCTAAGTAAGCTCCTTTCTAATTGGTTTCCTTCTTCGAGAGAGACTGAAACAGCGACGGGGATTCGCTCGCCTCCAAATCTAGGCTTGCTGTATTTGAAGAGAGAAGAAAAACTGGGGAGAAATTTAAGTGTAGAACGGCCTAGGGGCGGGGCTTCGGCAGGAGGAGGTGGATCCAGGGGTGGGCCTCTTACTTGGGGGCGGGATTCTTTTGTGGGTCTGGATGGGGCTCCAACCCTTTGCTTTCCTAGTATGTGGGGAAGAGGGGGCGGGGTCTGGGGCGGAACCATCATGGTGGGCGGGGCCATAACCGAGGCAGGGGCGGGACAGTCACCGGGCGCAGATTCACTTTCCTGTAGTTGGCTCCAGGCATGGCTCCGAGGTGCTGGAGCTGGTGGCACTGGTCAGCATGTCCTCGTATCCGACCGTTTCCCGCCAGGAGCACGCCGAGTAGGAGCAGGGCACTTCGGGCTGCATGAGAAAGTGGGGAGGCCCACAGCCGCTAAGTGTGGGGGTGGGACGAAGCTGAGGCAGGGCTGGAGAGGGGCGAGACCCGAGGAGTCTGTTCTTGCCGGCGACATGTGGGTGGTTTAGGAGCAGACGAGGGCTCTGTGCGGTGAGATGCGAGGCCTCTAGGGTGAAACACGGGTCAGCAAAAGTGAAAAAGAGAGACTAGGAGGTCCGCATGTGTAAGACGGGGCGGATAGGGGTGATGTGGAGGTCTGGGAGGCGACTGGGAGATGTGGAATTCTGTGGAGAAAGAATGGTGAGAAGAAGCAGGACAGGGGCGTGGTGGGGAGATCCACAGGCGCGGGCTGGGATGATAACGGAGTCAGTGGGAGGATGTAGGATCATAGTCCACTGTGAAGGGAACCCGGGAAAGATGATAAAGTGCTGTGCAGGGCAGCCTCAGGGGCGGTAGGGGGTTGTGAGTAAGCCATCATTAGTGGCATAGTAGGTTCAAGGGTGAAGCGTGGTGCTCTGGATGATGATACAGCCTTTGTGGGGGTCAGATGATGGTAAGCTTGGAGGAGCAGGAGAAGATGGCAAGCTGCATCTCCCGTGGAACACTAAAGTTGTCTTGGGATGGCAGAGTGTTGATTTGACCTCACTCCCCCTCTGCCCAGCCCCAGGCTTCTGCCAGCAGTTCTCCACCCAGGACAAGACCCACCATATCTGCGTGGTGGGCAGTGGCCCTGCTGGCTTCTACACAGCCCAGCACCTGCTAAAGGTAAGCCACTTCCTCCAGGCTCCAAACCTTCAGGTTGCCTGATGAGGAAGGGCCTTCAAGCCCATGGAGGCTGCATTCTTCCTCCCTACTTCCTCACCTGTACATGGGGCTTCCTCCTTCGTCCTGGATATACTGTGAGAGACTGTTTGCCCCACGGCTTGTGGTCAGTGGCAGATGCGCAGTACACCTCCTTGGCCAAGCACTCCAGGGAGCTTATGCAGACCTACATACAAGTGACTTTGTCCTCCCCTCATCTTCCTTTTACCTGTCACCACTGTCCCAGACATCCTACATCTTGAGGCTGCCCCCTCCTCAGACTCCTGTAACTTTATCCGCCTCACTGAGGCCTCCTTACCCACGGCTCCAGTCCTCCCCGACCTTCTTTCCTCCCCCATGAAAGGCCAAGGTCTCATGGCTTTAAGTATTGGCTGTCAGGCTCCCAAGGCTACCAGATATACTTGAGACTCTTTATCAGATCTTGAGTTGGAGGGGGAAGGGAGGACATGATTGACACAGAGGAGACAGGGGCCTAGCCTTGGTGGAACATGGGGTGTCCATGCTGACACTAGGAAGGTTGCAGGGAGACCTCTGCTGAAATGTGACCTGTGCCTGCCTCCTGGGAATCCAGGTGGCTGCGCTAGTTACAATGATGTGAGCAGAGTAGCTTGAGCCAAATGGGTGCGATCAGAGCTGTTTCCTGGAAAATGAGCCTTTGAGCTGCATCCAAGGCTGCATATGTGCTTTGGCCGGGACCTCCCACATGTGAGGAGTCAGCCTGGAATGCAAGGCCGCTGACGTGCAAGTACAGCCTGGTCTCTGGATGGAGACTAGGGAGCTCTTGAGAATGGGGAGGCCCTGAAGGGCTTCATGTAAGGGGCTCTGTGTCAGCTGAACCTTCAGTGGGAGGAGGAGAGTCTACCTTCCAGGCAGAGCTCCTAGTGCCCTGTGTATGCGCCAGGTACTGGCCAGCAGACACTTGTACATGCTTTCCCTGCTGGATGGGCCAGGGATGGACCCAGAGGCCAGTTATGAGCTGGTCCTCACCCATTAGGAGCTCCTAGCTACTGGTCCTGCCCCTAAGATGGGACCATGTGTGGTGCCTTTAGGGCAGTGGCACTGGGCTTGAGTAAGGCATTGAGCATAAGCATCTCATAGCTTATACTACCTAGATGCAGGTGTCACGACTTGGCCACAGGTGAGGACATGAAGGGTGAGGGAGGTTGTCCAAGGTCCCCCTGCTGAGCAAGGAGGGCGCTAGGACCTGAGTGCTGGCAGTGTGAGGCAGGCCATTCCATCATCATCATTCATCCAGTAATCATTGCTGGGTGGGACCGTGGCGGGAAGCAGGGCAGATGGGGTCCCTGTGCTCAAGGACCTGACCTCCTAGCTTGTGGGGCAGGTGGCTGGTTTACAAGGTATTTTAGGGCTTACAGTGGGGGTTCACAGAGGGGTGGCTCCTAGCCCAGTCCAGAGGGAGACAGTCCCCATTGCAGTCAGCAGGGCCCAAGCACAGGGAACCATGTGGACAAAGGCCAGAAGTTGGAGAGAATGCCCCTGAGGGAAAAGGCAGATTCCAGAAGTTAGGTATGGGCCTGAGGGCTAGGGCTGAGGAAGTGGGGAGGGCCTAGCTGGGGCTGGAGAAGCCTGAAGCCACCCAGTGACGGTGCTGTGGACTTGGGTGAGTGTCTCTGGGCACTGTCCACAACCCCCCATCTGAGTCCACTGGGGGGCTTATTAAAATGAACCTCTCTGGGCCCAGCTTAGACCTAATTGAACTCTGGCTAAGGCCCCAGAATCAGCAGTTTAAGCAAACACCCCAGGGGACTGTGGCGCCCTAGCCACGGAGGCATGAAAGATAAAGACCCTAGGGCTGGGGTGTGTTGGCAGCTGAAGGGCAGGCTGGGTCATTTGAACTTTCTCCCAGGGCAGTGGGCAACAGGGGAGGCTTCTGAGCGAGAAAATGGCATGCGTGCATGGCAGTAGGAGCAGCCACAATGGCGTGTACTGACACTCACATGGGGTGAGCCCTTGGCCCTGGGCTCCAGGCCTGACTCATTTACCCTTGAGTGTGATGCTGGAAAGATGTTCTGTTGCACCATGAAGCTAAGAGTCTTTCCCTGCAGCATGGAACCTGTTAGTGGGGGCTGGGATTGGCTCCCCAGCCCAAGCTTTTTGTGGGCTCAGTTTCCATGGGGTTTGAGTGAGGTGGCTTAGGCAGCCAGCTATGGGCTGGCCCGGGATGAGAAGAGGCAAGAGGTGTGGATGGGCCCGGGGTGCCTGGACCTGGGGTAGGCAGCAGACTGGAGGGGAATTGAAGTTTGGACAAAGGCTGAGGGCTGAGGGCCAGAGCTTGTGGGCCTTGAGTCTTGTTGGATTGGGAGGGGCCAGAGCAAGTGCTTAGGAGGGCAGCATGGAAGAGGCCAACTTCAGCCCGCTGTGGCCAGAGGCTTTTACCACCACACCTCCCCAAGGCCACCTAGCCCCACTTGCAGAGCAGACCAGGCCTATCTGTCCAGGCCTGGCCCTGTGCCTTTCCCACAGTCCCTGAGTGCCCTGGAAGGATGGGCATCGGGGAGCTGCTGTGACCATGAGACTTTTTCTAAGACTAGTAGTGGGCCCCTTGCCACCTCCCTCTGCCTCCCACTTGTCCCTGGTGCCCCTACTTCCTGCTTGCTGGTCACAGTTCCAATGGGATGACCTTGAAGGCTAGTGCTGAGGCAGGTAGAGATTTCAGAGGCTGGTTCTCAGGTCATCAGCCCAGCCGGGTGTTTCTAGAACTGAAAGGTTGGAGGGCAGGGCCATGGGTCACATCGGACTAGGGTAGGTGAAGCTCTGCTGATGCCCAGCTCCAGTGGGGGAAAGCAGCTACCCTCCTTAGCTGGCCAAGTTTCTCACCATCTCAGGGCTGGCAGTCCTGCTCGAGGTCTGGCCTCGACTCCCTTGCTGCTTGTGCTGCCCCAGGCCCCTTGGCTGGCCCTGGGGGCAGATAGGGAGTTGTGGCACACTCTCTCTGTGCTCTCCTCCCGCTGAGCTAAGTTCCCCTGCTCTGTCTGGGGAAGGGAGGCCCAATGGGGGCCCAGCCTCTCCCTTGGGCCCACCAACTGCACCCCCTCCCCCAGCACCACTCCCAGGCCCACGTGGACATCTACGAGAAGCAGCTTGTGCCCTTTGGCCTGGTGCGCTTCGGCGTGGCCCCTGACCACCCTGAAGTGAAGGTGGGTCTCTGGATGTGGGGGGTGGTGCTTAGAGATGGTGGTCAGGCAAGGGGGACGGGGAGGCTCCCCAATTGCAGAGAACAGCTCCACCCTGGGGCCACTCCCTGGAGCTGCTCCCCCTCTAATACCCCCCACCGGCCACCCGGCAGAATGTGATCAACACATTCACCCAGACGGCCCGCTCCGACCGCTGCGCCTTCTGGGGCAACGTGACCGTGGGCAGGGACGTGACAGTGCCAGAGCTGAGGGAGGCCTACCACGCTGTGGTGCTGGTGAGCGCAGAGGTGGCTAGGGCGGGAGGCCGGCTGTGAGGGATGGAAGCTGCTGGAAGGGGCTGCCTGGCCCCTCCATGCTGGTGCTGAGGGCTCTGGGCCTGGGGCCTGGGCTCTTTCCTCAGAGCTATGGGGCCGAAGACCACCAGGCCCTGGGAATTCCTGGCGAGGATCTCCCTGGTGTGATCTCCGCTCGGGCCTTTGTGGGCTGGTACAACGGGCTTCCTGAGAACCGGGAGGTGAGTCGGGAGCCCTTCCTCTGCTTCTTTCTTCTTCCCTTCCCCCCTCCACCGTGGGGCCAGAGCAGAGGGGAGTGAGCTGAAGATTTGTGAGACATTGGCTGGTGGAGGCACCAGTGGGGTGGACTGGCCGAGTGTGGGGAGGCCAGGGGCACGGCTGGGCCTCGGCACGGGCACCTGCAGGTGAGATGAGCCTGATGGGATCCAGGGCTGGAGGACTCTATCAAGACCTTTCCCTGCCAGCTGGTGCCGGACCTGAGCTGTGACACAGCCGTGATTCTGGGGCAGGGGAACGTGGCTCTGGATGTGGCCCGGATCCTGCTGACCCCACCTGAGCATCTGGAGGTGAGTGGTAGATTAGGGACTAGAGGGCAGAGGTGGGGTCACACTGAGGAGAGGGTCTCCCTCTGCTGCAGGGTTCAGGCCCATCCCTCCAGGCCCAGCTCAGGTCCTGTGTCCTCGGGGCCAGGCAGAGGTCTTCTGAAAGGCAGCCCTGTGATCTTCATCTTAAACCATTTCCCCAATCAATTTCAGCACTCTAGCTATATAGGCCTTTATTTTATTTTTTAACTTCAGTGTGCTACTGGAGCTTTGCACACCCAATTCCCCCTACTGGGACCATTCTGACTCACCTCCTGCCAGTTAAAAGTTAAAATTCCCCATTCAGTTCTTGGCGCAGTCATTCCTTCCACCAGGAAGTCTTCCAGGACTGCCCTGAATAGGTGTGTTTACCTATAATACCTTATCACAGACCAGTCTACTCCTGTTTCATTCATAGCAGGTTATCACCACTGCAGTTTGATGAGATCTGATAGGTATTTCCTCTTCTCACCAGCTAAATAGATCTATGAGGGCCAGCACCATGTCTGTTTTGCTCACATCAACTGTCCCTGCCCCTTAACGCCCCTTGACCAGTACTGCCCACGTGGTAGACACTCAGTAAATTCTTCATTGGTTTGTTTGCAGTACTGGGGTTGAACCCAGGGCCTTGAGCATGCCAGGCAAGTGCTCTACCACTGAGCAACATCCCTAGCCCTTTTCCATTATGTGGAGACAAGGTCTTTCTAAATTATGCAGGCTGCCTCTGCCCCCAGATTCTCGAACTTCCTGCCTCAGCCTCTGAGTTGCTAGGATTATAGCAGGGCATTTGCCTTGATGCTGGGCAGTAAATACTTGTTGAATAAATCAGTTTGGTCTGCTGCTGGTTGGAGCCTTTTGCAGAGTTGGCAGCAATGCTCCATACCACCACCAGGGGGAGGAGCAGTACAGTTTTGGGGTGCCAGCTTTCTCATGGCTCAGAGTAGGGACAAGATGCACTGGAGAGTCCCCTTCCCCAAGTCAGTGTTCCATGGTTTCAAGAACCTCCTTCTGTGCCAGAAAACAGACATCACAGAGGCTGCCTTGCGGGTGCTGAGGCAGAGTCGGGTGAAGACAGTGTGGATAGTGGGCCGGCGGGGACCCCTGCAAGTGGCCTTCACCATTAAGGTACTGGGATGAAGTGGGAGGGGCCAGGGCCCCAAATAGTCTCCTTTGGAGGTGGAGTGGGAAAGACCCCGTGGGAGCAGCTGCTGCCTGGGATGAAATGGGAGACAGGTCCCTCTGCCTCTGTGGTGGCAGGATCTCCCTCCTGGGCTGGACTGCGTGGCTCAGGGTGGGCAACTTCCTGGCCTGATCTCCTCTCCCACTCACCTGCCCCCGTCTCCCTGCACCAAGGAACTGCGGGAGATGATCCAGTTACCCGGGACGCGGCCCATTTTGAATCCTGCGGATTTCTTGGGCCTTCAGGACAGAATCAAGGGTGAGGAGCTTGGCCTGGCCCCCAGCTCCCAAGGGACGGATGGCCTAGGTTGCAGAGGCCTGGGGCGGGCTCACGGGCAGGGACAGCCCTAAGAGGTTCTGTGTTGCTGACAGAGGTTCTCCGTCCAAGGAGGCGGCTGACAGAACTGCTCCTTCGAACAGCCACAGAGAAGCCAACAGTGGAGGAGGCCGCCCGCCGGGCTCTGGCCTCCCGTGCCTGGGGTCTCCGCTTTTTCCGGAGCCCCCAGCAGGTGCTGCCCTCGCCAGATGGGCAGCGGGCCGCAGGCATCCGCCTGGCCGTCACCAGACTGGAGGTGAGTCCCGTGTTACCCAAAGACTCCTCGCTTCTCAGGCCTTCCCAACCCCGGCTTGGTGTTGCCCACGCTCTTCCCAACAGGATGTCGGTGAGGCCACCCGGGCAGTGCCCACGGGAGACACAGAGGACCTTCCATGTGGGTTCCTGCTGAGCAGCGTTGGGTATAAGAGCCACCCTGTCGACCCCAGTGTGCCCTTTGACCCCAAACTTGGCATCATCCCCAATATAGAGGGCCGGGTTTTGGACATGCCAGGTGAGAAGTTATAAGAAGGCTGGGTGCCTAATTATGGTGGGAGGCTGGCAGGCCAGTGTCCCCAGGGCCATTCATTCACTAGTGACACAACTAAAAAGCTGCTCTGAGGCAGGCCCTGTCTCAGGACCCAGACTATCTTCCCCCTGGCCCTAGTAGGAATTCCCAGGCTAGCATGTCTGGTCATTAAGTCAGTCAAACTTTCCTAAGGTGTTCTGAGCTGGCCCCTATGGTCAAGTGCTGGGATTGGAGATGAGCCAGCCTTAACCTCCTCATAAGGCAGCTTCTCGTCTGATTAGGCACGTGCCTCTCTAGTTATTCATTCAGTCAGTGTTGCTGGGGGCTGGCTGAACTGGAGGTGGGCAAGTGAGCCCTAGCTCCTACCCTTGGGGAGAGCCTCATCTATAGGGAAACTGAGGCATAAGGGGGGCAGCATGGTAAATAAGTTGAGAAGAATCCAGGGTGTTAGAGCTATTGGGGTCTGCTGGGAGACTCGGGGTATCAGTGCACCTGTGTATAGGCGGGGTGTGTGTGTGTGTGTGTGTGTGTGTGCCGGCTTGCCAGGTAGTGTCCAGTCACCTCCCCTCCCTTTGTTGCCCTGCTTCAGGCCTCTACTGCAGCGGCTGGGTGAAGAGGGGCCCCACAGGTGTCATCACCACGACCATGACTGACAGCTTTCTCACCAGCCAGGCACTGCTGCAGGACCTGCAGGCCGGGCTGCTGCCCTCTGGCCCCAGGCCTGGCTCCACAGCCATCCAGGCCCTGCTCAGCAGCCGAGGTCTCAGGGGCTGAGGGGTGGCTTGTCTTTGGGGTCCCCTTTGGGAGGAGGGTCCCGGGAGGTGAGGCAGGAAGTGGCTACATTGGCTTGTCTCTCCTCTGCTTCAGGGGTCCGGCCAGTCTCTTTCTCAGACTGGGAGAAGCTGGATGCTGAGGAGGTGTCCAGGGGCCAGGGTGCCGGGAAGCCACGGGAGAAGCTGGTGGACCCACAGGAGATGCTGCGGCTGCTGGGGCACTGAGCCTGGCTCCCAGCCTCTGTCAGGGAAGGGCAGGGGAGAGAACCTGGGGCAGTCTGAGCCAGACTCTGCGCCCTAGCTGCAGCACCGCCCGCCCTGGCTTGAGGGCTTGGCCGCAGCTCTCCCAGGGGTTTCTGAGTGCTGCATCCTGCAAGAAGGTCACTCTTGCCAGGGTGGCATTAGGTCAAGGAGGAAGTGCAGGCTGACCTGACCCTCTTCCACTGGACTTCAGAGGGTCACCAGGCCGGGAACACGTTGGAATAAAACAGTTGCAACCAAGGACCATGGTTGATGGGCTATTTTGGGGGCCCTGGGTCACCTTCTGGCCACAGATTGCCTATGATCACCAGGGGGCGCTGTGGAAATAGTTCTCTGCTCGGACTTCTTGCGGGTTTGAAGGGGTTTGGCATTCTGGCCTGGCAGGCACCCTCCCTCCTCCACATCTGGGCTTTGCTGCTGTGGCCTGTCTTCTGCCCACTCTTCTGTCACCTGACTAGGGTCCAGCCTGCCTGCGCTGATGGTCTCGCCTCCTGCATCCTCCTGGTTAGCCCCCCAGCAGTCACACATAGTGAGAAAAGACGAAAAGGTGGCCCTGAGGGGATTGGGCCACAGCTAGTCCCCTGTCCCTCCCAGTGGCTCTGCAGGTCTGGCCTGCATCCCTACACTCTGTGCTGTCCCAGTCTGGCCCATCTCCTTCAGGTGCCAGCCACTTGCACGCACCTTTTAAAGTAGTGCCTCATTCTATCGAAGTTCACTGTTTTACGGCAGCCCAAAGATGCTGGGTTCACTTTATAGACTGAAGGCTCTCCAAAGTGAACGTGCCAAGGTCACAGCGCTAGTCCACTGAGTGCTCGAACCCAGAACTCCTGACGAGCTGGTGTTGACTCCAAGGATGCACTTGCATCTGAGCCTCGGGTCCTGGTCTGGACCCCGGGAACACGGTCATGAGGAGTGGAGAGAGGACCTGGGTAGCTGGCGTGCGGGCCAGTCGGGAGGGGTGGAGGGACCTGGAGGGGCTTTGGAGGCTGGCCAGGGCGGGCTGGGGCGGAGCGGAGGCTGCGGGCGCGGAGGGAGCTCTGCCACGGTCCACTGGTGAGCACTAGGAGTCGGAGGCGCGCCACCAGCCTCGGACAAGCCCCGCGCCCAGCCTGGCGGGGGTGGGGGCTGGCGCGGGCGGGGGCCAGGCCGCGCCGTGGGCACTGGTCCCGCGGCGCCCGGCTCAGGCGCCCGCTGAGCCGAGCGCGAACGCGCCAGCGTGCCGGGGCTGAGACGCCGGGCTGCGCCGCGTGGGAGGTGGCCGGCGTGGGCTCCGGGCGCGGGCCCTGCGCCCCTTCCCTCCGGTGAGTGGCGGCCGGGGGCGCGCGGCACGCGGGGGGCGCCAACTTCGCCGCCAACTTGGAGCTGGTGTCCGGCGCCGCGCGGGCAAGGACACGGAGACAGACTCGGGGCGCTCGCGGGGAGTCGGGCCCGCTCGGGGAACGCGGGAAGGGGCGTCTCAGAATCGGGACCCTCGGAACCCGACCCAGGGTTTGGACAGGGGCGTCTGGAGAGAAGGCGATGGAGAGAAGCACGAGAAGACAGGCTCGCAGAGGACCGGACTGTGAGAAGGACGCGGGCGCCCGCGGGGTCGCGGAGCCCTGGGGCGCCCTGCTTCTCCTCACTGGGCCGGGCCGGGGGCGGTGCGGGGAGGCGGGAGGCTGAGCTCCAGGGCCAACTGTTGCTGCTGAAGGCCCCTGGGGCCGGGGCGGAGGCTGGGTTCAGCCAGAGTCAGGGGGGGCTGGAGAGGACACGGAGGCCAAAGGATGGAAGGGGGCTGTGGCAGCTCCAGGACCCGGGTTCCCTGGGTCCCTGCGCCAGCTGGGCACTTGCTGCACGCATCCGCCTTTCGTCCTGACCGCCTCACACCGGCGGGCGCGAGTCCCCTGGGCCTCTCCTCCTGGCTCCCTTCTCCCCCATCTTCTGCCTCTCCTAAAACTCCATCCTTTCACCCCAGGGAGTCACAGTGGGCTTCTGGGGTGGCGAGGTCTTCCTAACTCAGACCAGTAGCCTTGGCTGACTCAGGCTTCGTGAGCCCCATAAGAAGGATGGGCGTAGAAGGTCCCCGGACAGCCTAGGTCCTGGTACGCTGGGCCAGCCGCTCTGCTTTCCTGGGGCTTCAACCAAGATCCCAGACCGCTAAGGGAAGCCCGTGCCTCTTGCTGCCCAAGGCGTTTGTGCCTAGGCCTAGGTGGGGAGGACTGGGGCAAGCGAAAGAAAAGGAACCCGGCAGCCCGAAAATCCCCAAGGGCGGGTCTGGCCACCCTTCAAAGGTCCGCAAGGCTTGAGGCTCACCCCATTTGTCCACCCTGTTTCCCAGCCCCGCTCACTTAGTGGGACTTCTGGGTCAACCCTCCAATCCCCAGATGGTGGCCTGGCCCTGGCTTGGTCTCCAGCCCCACCCCACCCCTGGCCACGGGCAAACGAGGAAAGGAGCTTATTCGGAAAGCGTGTCCTCTCACTTCGTCTGTTACGGAGCCGGTCCAGTTCCTGGCTCTGAGCCAGTTCTTAAAGTCGGAAGAACAGGAATGTGAACGGGCCAGGCGGGCCCGAAACCGCACTCCAGGGTGCGCTGCGTCTTGAGGACCGCCTGGGCTGGGACGGGGCCCACGGCCGGCCCCGCATGCCAGGCGAATTCGGCCACCCCTCCCTCGGCGCTTGAGGGCAAGACCCAGCTTGGGGGAGTGGAGCGGGGACCTAGGAAAGGCCGAGGCCCGCAGAGGGCTGTGGCGAGGCTGGGGGCGCCGAGCGCGTGGTGCCCAGTTCGGCCGCCAGGAGGCGTGGCACGGGTCTCCGCGCCCAGAGTCGCCGCGGCCGCCGCCGCCGCATCGCGAGTGTCCTTGAGCCACGGGGGTCGGTGGCTCTTGCCGCCCGTGCCCCTTCCTCCTACGGGGGCTGCCTCATGCCACGTTCCCTATGAATTATTTATCGCCGGCCTAAAAATACCCCGAACTTCACAGCCCGAGTGTAAGAGATTCCTGCCTAGGGGAGGGGGCGGGGCACCCCCTGGGGCCCGGTAGGACCAGCCGGGAGCGGGGCAGTTAGTCTTGAAGGAGCCCCAGCTCGCTGTCCCCACCAGTGGGGGCGAGATGGAGGGGCGATCTCTCTACGATCGCCTGGGTTCAGGATTTGACTGGGCAAAGGGGAGGGAGGGAGAGCTGGAAACTCGACGGCAGAGGAGGGGCCGCTGGATGGAAGGACAGTGGGTCCGGCTGTGGGGCCCCTGGCTAGGAGGAACCCGCGCCGCTGATGGGTGGGGTAGGCTCCTGGGACCCGAGCTCCAGGCCCGGGAGAGGGGAGCCATCTGTGTGGGCAGTGTGTATGTGTGGGCCAGCGCTTGGCCCTGTCTCTGAGCCTGCCTGAGATGTGGGGAGCCAGCCGTACGGAAGCACCCTTCAAGAGGTGCCCAGTGTCCCAGTGCCACCTTCTCCCTAGCCTTTGGGGGATGCAATTGATCGGCAACATCAATGGTCTTTTGTGGAAGGGATGAGACCTGGGAGAGTGACCAGGGGTCTTTAAAGCATGCCTGTGCCCCCAGGAACTTCCAGCCTACCTGTCCAGGGCACAATGGAGGGGCCCCTGCACAGGCAGCCTGAGAGCACCCCACCCTTGGCAAAGGGGCAGCTGGCCCAGACTCTGTCTTCTCAGGGGTCCAGAGCCCACAGATCAGGGCAGGATCCTGGAGGAGAACCAAGGCTCTGAAGGGCTCAGCTGGGCTCTGAAAGACAGCAGAATTTTGCTGGGAGGAGGATGCTCCCGCCTAGGAAGCAGCAGGAGTGAGCTTCTGGAGATGACAGCAGCACTGGGCTGGTTTGACTCTCAGATGGGCAGCATTGGGTGTCCATGAAGGGGAAGAGAGCGGGTTGGGGGTCACAGCCGGGGGAACCCTGTGCATGGGACCAAGGTATCCAGACGTCATTTGTGTCATGAGGGAGAAGCTGTCCTGTGTGAGAAGGGGCACAAGAGCAGGAGGAAAGTTTCAGTGGCCTGGTGGGACAGGGCAGGAGGGATGAGGGGGTGGGGTGGGGTGGGTGAGCTGCAGGCCTCCTGGTGAGGGAACTCTGCCTGATACCTTGTGAGCTCAGAGACTGGCCTGCTACTGGCCCCGCTTTCATTTTAGGCCTCTGGTGAGAGGCACCACGGGCCTTGCCCTCCCCTTCTCTTTACTCCACACCCAGGAGGGCACCTTTGCGTTGGAGGGGCATGCTGGGAGCAGTGTCCCTTTGGGGTGGGGGAGGGCTTGGGCTCTCTGTTCAGACTCTCACTGTCTGGAGGAAGATAAACAGGGGCCACCTATGTGATTTTAAATTTTCTGGGAGCCACATTCGCAAAAAGAAAAAGAAACAGGTGAAACTCATTTTGATGGTACATTTCATTTAATTCAGTATATTCAAAATGTTATTTCAACATGTAATCAATGTAAGAACATTCAGGAGATATTTTACATACCTTTCCTTCTGTCTTCAATATCCAGGGTATGTTTTGCACTGATTGTAAACCTTGCTAAGGTAGAAAGAGTTCAGGTTGCACGTGTCTGGTGCTCCCGTATTGGCCAGCACAAACGGCCCATTGCTGGGAGGCAGATGTGATGGGAGGCTTGGTGCTTCTTGAGGGCAAGGAACCCCTAGGGACTGGGGGTATGGCCAGAGATGACCACACAGGCCTTGCAAAGGAGCAGTGAGCATTGACAGTATCCTTTGCTGTCATGATCTGAAAACCCCAAATTGTAGTAGCTGAAGTGGCATGACTTAGGACCTCACCCCTGACTCAACTGTATCTCCAGGCTACCATTTGCATCAGTGTACTAGGAAACCATATGGGGAGGGCCGGGGGAGATTTCAAGGCCACCAACATGTGTGCCCCCCACGTGTCATGCTATGGGAGCTCACATGTTGCTGTGATACTGAAAGCAATGCCACTGGTATTTTAGATACCAGCAGGGCCACCTATGGTAGGCAGGTTTCAGCTGAGCTTCCAAACTAAGACAGCCTAGAGAGAAGGACCCAGCAGCCCACTCCCCAAACAATTAAGCATTGAAAATCCTATGAATAGCAGAGAAGTACTGGCAAATATAGTGCTGGAAAAATGAGCAGCCCCAGGCTGGAAGGCATTCAAGAAATGACTGGGGAAGAGTTGCCTCCTCTATGTAGTGTCCACCTTAATGACAGGAATGGAGTAAAGCCCCTGGGACCTCCTTTTGCTGATGTGGCATGACTCCAAACGAGAAGAAATATAGTGTCTGCAACAATGGGCTCAAATATAAAAAGATCAAATGTGTGGCACAGTGTTGGATAATATTTCATTCTGCTGTACGTAGGGTCACTATGAGTGGGATCTGACATGACAGCACCTACCTACAACATGTGTACAGAATTCCCTTCCCTGCCCCAAATACTGACCTCTCAGCCTGAAATTCTACCACCTACCACCTTGAGCTTAAAGCCTAAATGTTGTTAAATTACAACTCTCTTGTCAGTGAAAACACTTGGAACTATTGTCAGTTCCTTAAACCTTCATGTGCATGAGCTCTAGTCTCTGAGCTCAGAGAAGCTCTTAATGGGAGAGGCTGGGAGCATGGGGTATGTGGGGGGGAGGTAGGGAGGACAGGATGTGGTGGAAAGAGAAATAAGTTCAGAAAAGAGAGGCTGGAGGTGATTCCGCAGAGTTGACTGAGTTCTGGGAGGGCAGGGCCCATGTCTCACCCCTGTTGACATTCTACCACCCAGAGCCTGCTGTGCAGAAGCTGCTCAATACGTATGTACCAAATCACATTCCTGAACTGAAGAGACTGTTTAGTGATTTCTCTTGGAACGGTCCTTTAAGCAACCTTGGGGAAAAGAGGGTTCCTGAATGTTCCCTGGTGGCCTCTTGCCCTTCTCTGCCTTCTGTCTTCCTTAGGAGAACTAGAGACCCAGGAAAGCCCCATGTGTGTGCTGTATAAGAAGTTAGTCTTTGACTTGGGAGGCAGAGGTAGGGGGATTGCAGGTTTGAGGCCAGAGGCAGCCTGTGTAACTTAGCGAGACCCTGTCTCAACATAAAAATAAAATAAAAAATGGGCTGGGGGTGCGGCCCAGGGTTAGAGCACTTGCAAAGTATGCGCAAGGCCCTGGGTTCAACCTCCAAGTACCAAGAAAGAGAAATAGACTTCAGATAAAAGGAAGAAAGGAATTTGGTGGCTCACAGACAAAAGGAAGGGCCTGTAAGAAAGCTAGAGTCTGCCCAGCCCTTTTCCCAAACCCCAGTGCTGAAAGGTGCATGCATTTCAGATGCACGGTTTTTGAGGCAGGAATGTTGCCAACTGCTTGGTTTTTGTCTGCATTTCTGTTGCAGCAATGTGCTGTCAAGGGGCTGGAGTTTCAGGCCCACCCTGATTCCCCCTTGGCTCTCCCCTGGTCACAAGTTTTGTTAGGGATGTGATGAAAATGAAGAGGATGGCAAAGCTAGGGCCATGGCCAGCTGGAAAGAAGAGCGACATCAGCAGGTGTCCCAGGATTCATGTCACTCTCTCCAGCTTGGTTCTTGGTCCCAGTCCGAAATAATGCCATGTGACAGGGATACACTCAGGCCCCTGGGTTAGTAAGAAGATCTCACACACCAGTGATGGACTGGGAAGCAGCCTGGGGGAGTGTAAGATACCTCGGAGTTTCAGGTGCCCAGAGCCTCAGCAAGTCAAGGATGCCACACTCTAGGCTTGAGGGATGTCCATAACTCAGCCCCAGGGGAAAGGTGCCAATGATGTCGGGAGGGCATGTCTACCCAACAGGGCCACGTCGGGGAGGGCCCAGGGCTGGCTCCTGGGCAAACAGAACACTGAGCAGTAGCATGGAGTGGAGTGGGGGCAGAGTCACAGAGCCTCTTTCACCTGGCTGAGGGGCCTTTGCCTAGAGGATAAGGTTGTTAATGATAGTGAATAGCATCTAAGCCCTCACAGCTGGGAGGTAGGGCCCTGTGATTAGCTCAGATAGGTAAGTGTGGCTCAGAAAAAAGAGGAAAGAAGGGGAAGAGAAAGTGGGAGGAGAGAGAGGGAAAGAGAAAGAGATAGAGAAATGTGGCTTAGAGAGGCTAAGTGACTTCCCCACGATCTCACAGCTAGTAAGTGGCAGATCTGGGATTTGAACTCAGGTCTGTCTGACTCAAATCCATGCACTTGAATACCAGACTAGCACCTCAGAGCATCTTAATAGGGCGGAGCCCAGAAGGCTGGGTTTTGGAAGCTCTGGCCTTTATAGCCAAGTGTGCTGTTCAATGATAGCACAGAGAGAGACCAGCCTTGTCCTCGCTTCTATTCTCCTCCAGCCTTGTTCCTCAGGTGTCCTGGGGACACTCAGCTAACCTCTGTTTCTCTCTCTATGTCTCTGTGTGTCTGTCTCTGCATCTCCTTGTGGAAGGGTTTTCTCTGTCCTCTGGATGTGTGTCCTCTGACCCTGTCCCTTACCTCCTGTCTGTCCATCAGCTGTCTCTGTGCCTGTCCTGATCTCTCTGCAGGACCCTGCAGTGGACATGGGTGGGGCCCTGGGGCCAGCCCTGCTGATCACCTCAATCCTCAGTGCCTGGGCAGGGCCAGGCCTGGGGCAGGGCCCGCAGGCTGTGACGGTGGCCATGGTATTTGGCAGCTCAGAGCTGCCGCAGGCCCGGGCCCGTGTTCCCCTCACCCCCCAGAGCTTCCTGGACCTGCCCTTGGAGATCCAGCCACTCACTGTGGGGGTCAACAACACCAACCCCAGCAGCCTTCTCACCCAGATCTGCGGGCTCCTGGGCGCTGCCCGTGTGCACGGCATCGTCTTTGAGGACAGCGTGGGGACGGAGGCGGTGGCCCAGCTCCTGGACTTTGTCTCCTCCCAGACGCACGTGCCCATCCTCGGCATCAGCGGGGGCTCTGCTGCGGTCCTCACCCCCAAGGTGCCCATCCGAACGTCTGTCCCCTCTTCCCTTGGGCCGGGAGCCAGGCTGGACCTGGGAAGCAGGGCTGAGTCTAGACTAGGGAATGGCTTAGGCCCTGGGAGGCTAGGACTGGGCAGGATCAGTCAGGAAATGGGGCTGAAGGGCAAAATGGGGAGGGGAAGATACAGGGGATGTTCCTGTGTTCCAGAACATTAACTACCCAGTGGCCATTGCATTTGCGTCTGGACGAGGTGGCAGGGCCCCCCACCAAGGTGGTCTGGCCCATGAGCCTACCTCCTCTCTGCTTCCCCAGCCCTCTTCCTGCAGGCTGCAGACCCGGGGGCAGAGGCCTGACTAGGGACTGGATCTGACACGGTGCCCTCTGCCATTGGAGTTCACCCATAAGGTTCCAGGCCAGGTCACTGTTCCCAGTATGAGGAAGGCAGGCATGGCCCTGCTGGGGTCGCGGTCTCCTGGGGACAACATTCCCAGCACATGTGTATCTGAAGTTCCAAATGGGGACAAGCATTCAGAAGGGAGGATGTCACAGGGGAGTTTCATGGGGTCCTCTTTGGACAGGGTGTTGGTGAGCAATGGCCTTTCAGGAAGTGATTTTCATGCTGAGACCTAGAAGCTAAGGTGGATTTTTAAGGGTGGGGGAGAGGCGGGGAGAGGAGGGGGAGGCGCAGCTCAGAGCTTTTGATGAGCAGAGAGAAGCCTGGAGGAGGAGGTGGGTCCCAACCACCTGGGAAGCATTTGGGCTTTAGTCTAAGTAAGAGCAGCCAGGAAAGGAGTTGAGGGAAGGGGCTGATCTAATGTGGCTTTGTTTTATTACTACTTTATTATAGAGAATTTTGAGCATACATAAAAGTGAATCCCCCCCATTCCCACGCACCTTGGCTAACCCACCCATCCTCATCCCCACCTATTTCTGTCTCTGTTAAACTGGAGCAAAAGCCCCCAGGCATCCTATTATTCCACATTATAAATATTTTAGCATGTGCTTCTAGCAGATAAAGCCTTTTAAAAAATAAAACTGCCATACATTATCCTGTCTAAAAATAATAAAAATTCCTTAACCTCGTCCAATATCCAGCCAGTGTTCACATTTCCCCATTGTTTCATAAATGCCATGCATGTTGATTTTTAAGTCAGTTTGCTTGAAGCAGGAGCCACATTAGGTTCACGCCTGGTGGAGATGACTTCCAAGTTTCTACCTCTAGGCTCCGCCTTTATCTCCCACGCTCTTTTAATTGCAAGTTGTCTGTTGAAGAAACTGGGCTCTTTGGCCTTAGTGTTTCCTTTAATTTGCTTTTTAAAAAGATTGGGGCTGTGGCAGTGTGACCCCACGGAGACGACCCGTTAGGACAGGACTGTGCTAGCCCAGGCTCGAGCTGGCAGTGCCTTGGGCTTTGGTGGCCACAGAGGGCTGGAGAGGAGGAACTTGCTCCTGGAGGAGTAACATGGTCTGTGCTGGCTAGGGAAGAATAGGACCTGGCATCAGCTAAATGAAACATCTTCCAGGTCTCAGCAAAAACTTCCTCCCCTGGGAAGGCTTCCAGGTCCCCCAGGGTGGGTGAGGTGCTCCCACTCCGGGATCCCATAACACCTTGGCTTCCTTGCACTGCTAAATTTACCAAACACTTGCCCCTGGAGGAAGAACACAGTCTGTGCTGGCTGGGGAAGAATAGTGCCCGGCATCAGCTCTCGGGACGGGGGTCCTCAGCCCTCATAGTGCTTGCAAAACAAACAACAAAAACAGACCCTCAGCGTCGCACCTGAGACTCCAATTCAGTTGGTCTGCGCTTCTCCAATAGCGGGCTCAAGAAAAACCGGAAGAGCTTGTTAACATACAGCTTCCAGGCGTGATCCCCAGACATTCTGACGCAGTCAGCGTGTGCTGAAGCTCCAGAATCTGCATCTCTCATAGTACAGGGACTGGGCAAGCGTAGTTGATGAAGCTCCGCAGGTCATGCCAATGGACAGCGAGGGTAGGGGCCACGAAAGGGTGGAAGGAAGGGGCTGCGGGGCAGGGCGCCCGGGACCATCGAGGGTCCCGAGCGGATGCGGGGGTCAGGGCGGGGTGGGGGCCAGGGCACGGGGCGGGGCTCAGCAGGCCGTGCCCCGGCTCAGGCCCCGCCCCGCCCCCAGGAGCCGAGCTCCGCCTTCCTGCAGCTGGGCGTGTCGCTGGAGCAGCAGCTGCAGGTGCTGTTCAAGGTGCTGGAGGAGTACGACTGGGGCGCGTTCGCCGTCATCACCAGCCTGCACCCGGGCCACGCCCTCTTCCTCGAGGGCGTGCGCGCCGTCGCGGACGCCAGCTACCTGAGCTGGCGGCTGCTGGAGGTGCTCACGCTGGAGCTGGGCCCCGGCGGGCCGCGCGCGCGCACGCAGCGCCTGCTGCGCCAGGTGGACGCGCCGGTGCTGCTGGCCTATTGCTCCCGCGAGGAGGCCGAGGTGCTCTTTGCCGAGGCGGCGCAGGCTGGCCTGGTGGGGCCTGGCCACGTGTGGCTGGTGCCCAGCCTGGCGCTGGGCAGCACCGACGCGCCCCCCGCCGCCTTCCCCGTGGGCCTCATCAGCGTCGTCACCGAGAGCTGGCGCCTCAGCCTGCGCCAGAAGGTCCGGGACGGCGTGGCCATCCTCGCCCTGGGCGCCCACAGCTACCGGCGCCAGCACGGCGTGCTGCCAGCTCCTGCCGGGGACTGCCGCAGCCACCCCGGGCCTGTCAGTCCTGCCCGGGAGGCCTTCTACAGGTGGGCGTCTGCCCAGGTGTGCAGCTCTTCCGGGGACTTGGGTGGCAGGGGGCTTGAGTTCGCTGGTTCCCGTTTCCACCAGCTGCCTGTCGGTGGCCAAAACACTTCACTTCCTTGGGCCGAGGTGTCCTCATGAAAAAACAACAGGTGTCAGGGTGTGGCCAGGATCATGGGGCTGATCTAGAGAAACATTTAGAACAGTAATTACACAACACGCTGGGCCTGGTGCCACATCTCTAATCCCAGCACTTGCACTTGGGAGGCAGAAGTAGGAGTGTGAGTTCAAGACCAGCCTGGGCTACATACTGAAACGCTGTCTCAAAAAAAAAAAAAAAAAAAAAAAGAAAAGAAAAGAAAAGAAAAGAAAAAAGCCAGGCGTGGTGGTGCACACCTGTAATCCCAGCGACTCAGGAGGCAGAGGCAGGAGGATTGCATGTTAGAGACCAGAGGCAGTCTGCATAATTAGCGAAACCCTGGCTCCAAAAAGTGAAAAAATGGGCTGAGGGTGCAGCTCCAGTGGTCCAGCACCTGCAGTGCAGAGCATGCTAGCGTGAGGCCCTGGGTTCAACCCTCAATACCTCCCCCCCAAAAAAATTTCACGAAACAAATGCCTCCTGTTGAGGTGGTAGTTGTGTTGAGGGGTCCTGAGTGGAGCCACGGTTGGGGTCCGGGACACCCTGGCATCTCTCCTCCTCACAGGCACCTACTGAATGTCACCTGGGAAGGCCGAGACTTCTCTTTTAGCCCTGGTGGGTACCTGGTCCAGCCCACCATGGTTGTGATTGCCCTCAACCGGCACCGCCTTTGGGAGATGGTGAGAAGGGGGTGAGCCCAGGGGCCCCTGTTTCATGTTATTTTGTCCGTTGTCCCTCCTGAGCCTACAGCTGAGAAGAGAGTCCCCTCTGCCCCTATGTAACCCCTCATCTTCCAGGTCTCAGCAAAACTTCCTCCCCTGGGAAGCCTTCCAGGTCCCCCAGGGTGGGTGAGGTGCTCCCACGCTGGACTCCCATAACACCTTGGCTTGCTAAATTTATCAAGCACTTGCCCCTGGAGGAGCAACACAGTCTGTGTTGGCTGGCTGGACATGCCAACAAGTAGCATATGGAGAGATCTGTGTTTGAGTAAAGATGTGTACAAAACAGTGCAGAAGTAGAAAGGAGGAGCAGGAGTCAGCTTCAAAGGAGGAAACTGAGGAAGTCATTACAGAAGCCGAGACATGAGGTGGGCTGTAGAGGATCGAGTAGGAGCCCACCAGGAAGGGGTGCCAGTCTGATATAAACAGAGGGCGATTCTTAAGTGATGAAGCAGGCAGGCAAGGTTGAGGGTATGGAGACTGAGGAAGAAGAATGGGGTGATGGGGTACGTTGGGCCCAAGTGTATGAAAGACTTTATGCTGACGTTAAAAAGGATGAGCACTGTGAGACAGGGTCAGCCTGGGGTTCCAGAAGATGCTGTGGGCTGGCAGCAGGGTGGAGGTGGCGCTGGAGAACAGGGCCTGGGGGCCCTGAGGAGGCTGCAGGGAGCCTCCTTTCTGGTGTACACTCAGTTCTTGCTCTTCTCCTCTGCCCAAAGTGTTCCTAAATGAGAGGGGGTTCTTGACTCTTGACCCAGGTGGGGAGAACCCAGAGGCCTCACCTAGAGGGTGGGTATAGGAGGGCTGGAGGCCCTGGGCTGAGACCAGTTCTCCTCTGCAGGTGGGGCGCTGGGATCATGGTGTCCTCTATATGAAGTACCCAGTGTGGCCTCGCTACAGTGCCTCCCTGCAGCCCGTGGTGGACAGCCGGCACCTGACAGTGGCCACACTGGAAGAACGGCCCTTTGTCATTGTGGAGAGCCCTGATCCCAGCACGGGTGGCTGCGTGCCCAACACTGTGCCTTGCCGCAGGCAGGGCAACCACACCTTCAGGTCCGGTGTGAGCTGGGTGTTGCTCTGGGAGGGTCAGCTGCCATGTGTCTGTGTCCCATGCTTGGGTGTGGGGTGGGATCCGTACACCAGGCTGGGAGGAGCTGCTGGGGCTGTGGGCCGAGATGCGCTCTGACCCCTGGTGGCCTCTTGCGGTGGTGGCCACAGCAGTGGGGATGCGCCCCCCTACACCAAGCTCTGCTGCAAGGGCTTCTGCATCGACATCCTCAAGAAGCTGGCCAAGGTGGTCAAGTTCTCCTATGACCTGTACCTGGTGACCAACGGCAAGCATGGGAAGAGGGTGCGCGGCGTGTGGAATGGCATGATCGGGGAGGTAGGCCTGCCCCACTCCACCTGCTTCTGGGTCCCCTGCATTTCTCAGGGCCCTCTGTTGGGGTGGCAGCTGGGAAGTCACAACCGATGACCCTGGTAGGGTCAGTACTGAGAGCTAAGCTCTGAGGACCCTAGAAGGCAACTGCGGGTTCTGCTGGTAGAGGTTGGAAGGGCTTGGCGGGAGGGACTGGGAAATGGCTCCAGGCTTAGGATTCCCTTCTCCAGTCTGCTCACGGCCCCCAGGTATACTACAAACGGGCAGATATGGCCATCGGCTCCCTCACCATCAATGAGGAGCGCTCCGAGATTGTGGACTTCTCTGTGCCCTTCGTGGAGACGGGCATCAGCGTGATGGTAGCTCGCAGTAATGGCACCGTCTCCCCCTCGGCCTTCCTGGGTGAGGCTGGGCAGGCAGCAACAGCTCGGGGCAGAGGGGCTCTGGGGTGGCTATGTGGCATGTAGGTGGAGATGGGGAACTTGGGTTGGGCCTTGAGGCTGAGTGTGGCAGCCTTGGGCGGCTCAGAGGCTGACAGGAGGTGAGAGGAGTGGATAGGCAAGGAGCATTGTCCATGCTGGGGTCTGAGCTTGGGTGGGGTGGGGAGAACAAATTGTGGTGCCATTGTGGGGCCTGGGAAGCCAGGACAGCAGGCTGGCTGCAGGCTGTGCTGGGGGTTGGACCATGGACCAGGGGAGAAGCCCTGTACAGAGTGTGGGAAGAGGTGGTAATTTCACACTCAAGCCAGAACTCAGCATCTTTCAGGCATCCCTGGTATGCTGGGTCCCAGCCAGGTGCTAGGGATAAAGCCATGATCCTTGCCTTTCTAGCGCCCAGTTAGGAAGTCAGGTGGGACTTGCAGCAGATGTGTGGTGTCACAGAGCTGTGAGGACAGGCAGGGTGCTGAGGAGGGGCCCAGGCTGGCTAAGCAAGAGTGAGATCTCTGTCCCTTCCCACTGGGCAGCCTTAGGCAAGTCCCAGGACCTCTCTGAGTGGATTCCTTTGCCACAGGGAAAAGAACAAACCCATTTCCTAGGGAGGTCTTCACAGTGAAGGATCAAGTGCTCATGGCAGTAATGCTTTCTTAACCCAAGAGACTGAGACCTGAGGCTTCAGTTTCCCTGGGCCTTAGTTTCCACATCAGTTCAATAAGGAGTAAGACATGACCTCAGAGGCTCTCATTCCAGGCAGAAATCCCAGATCCCCTCACTAGGCCCAGTAGGGGCTGAGGGAAAAAGAAGGCTTCAGGCGGTGAGGTGCTGTGTGCCTGTCCCAGGGCAGAGGGAAGAGCAGAGACTGGGGACAGACATTGCAGAGCCTGCCCTCTCCTGGGGTCTTGTGGGTTCTGCCCTGAGGGTCTGGTGGCACTTTGGCTCCATTGGCAGGGCTGGCGGGCCCTGGCTTTGACCAAGTGGACCCACCTATCGACACCTGGTACTGCCGGGGGGTGGGATACCGAGGTCCCTGAGATGCCTGCCTTTGTCCCCAGAGCCCTACAGCCCTGCTGTGTGGGTGATGATGTTTGTTATGTGCCTCACTGTGGTGGCCATCACCGTCTTCATGTTCGAGTACTTCAGCCCTGTCAGCTATAATCAAAACCTCACCAAGGGCAAGAGTAAGCTCTCCTGTGGGCCTGGGAGGGGCCAGGGGGTGGCCAGTGAGTGAGTTCCCACCCATGTCCACCCTCTCACCCCAGAGTCCGGTGGCCCGTCCTTCACCATCGGCAAGTCCGTGTGGCTTCTGTGGGCGCTGGTCTTCAACAACTCGGTGCCCATCGAGAACCCCCGGGGCACCACCAGCAAGATCATGGTCCTGGTCTGGGCCTTCTTTGCTGTCATCTTCCTGGCCAGCTACACAGCCAACCTGGCTGCCTTCATGATTCAGGAGCAGTACATCGACACTGTGTCAGGCCTCAGTGACAAGAAGGTTCCTGAGCCATGGCCAAAGGGGGAGGGGGGACACCAGGAATGGGGACAGGCTAGTGTGGGCAGACATGGGACAGTCTGGGGAATTTGAACTGGAGGCTGGAGCAGGAAGAGGCTGGGGGCCCCAATGAGGAGGGCACAGGGGGATGCGGCAGTGATGGCTCAGGTCAGCTGGCTGAGTGGCCTTAGCGAAGTCTCAAGCCTCAGAGTCCTCATTTGTAAAACCTAAGAGTGGCCTGGACAGCGTCTAAGCCCCTTGTGTTATGACTGTGCCAGTCCAGCTTGGGGTGGGGCTCTGGGAATGGGACTGGGGGCTCTGGATGGCTAGACCAAGCGGTACAAATAGCTACCCTTGGCCTGCAGTTTCAACGGCCTCAAGATCAGTATCCGCCCTTCCGCTTCGGCACAGTGCCCAATGGCAGCACAGAGCGGAACATCCGCAGCAACTACCGTGACATGCACACCCACATGGTCAAGTTCAACCAGCGCTCAGTGGAGGACGCACTCACCAGCCTCAAGATGGGGTGGGTCCCCAACATGGCTCCCATCCTCTGCCTCCAGCCACACCTCTCTGCAGAGGCCAGCCTTAGCCCTGCCCCTTCCTTAGGCACACAGGTGGAGACATGGAGCTGGGCTGACTTGCAGGACGCCTGGGGAGGGTTGAGGAGGTCTTAGGACGGAGTGGAGCTTGAAGTGAAAATGAGTGCCTGCCATGGAGCTGTGTCGGCCAGGGTTCAGTCTTAGCCTGAGGTCATGGTTGTGACCTTCTCTGGATCTTGGGGACACAGAGGAGCTGGGCAGAGTGTCCTCTGGCCTTTCTGAGGAGGGTGGGAGGGGTCCTTGCAAGGGCACCAAAGGAGGCTCTCCAGCCTTTCCACGTGGTGCCTAGTAGGCTCAGTTGCTCAGACCCCTGTCAGGCCCCCTCCCACCTGCCTGGTCCCTGGCTCTGAGGGATCAGCCTGTTCCCAGGAAGCTGGATGCCTTCATCTATGACGCTGCTGTTCTCAACTACATGGCGGGCAAGGACGAAGGTTGCAAGCTGGTCACCATTGGGTCTGGCAAGGTCTTTGCCACCACTGGCTATGGCATCGCCATGCAGAAGGACTCCCACTGGAAGCGGGCCATAGACCTGGCACTCTTGCAGTTCCTCGGGGATGGTAAGTGCTGGCACTGGGTAGGGGACAGGAATGGTGCAGGCTGAGCCACAGAGCCTTCGGGCGCCAGCATCACCACTATTGTCTCTGTGTGCCCGGGGCCTGTGGGTCGGGACAGGCCTATAGGCATGAGGTTGGAGCAGCTGCAGGGCTGAGGGTGGCAGGTATTAGAAGCAACTGGCTGGGGACTTAGGGAAGGGATGAGCTTGCAGGAGGAAGCGAGGACCAGAGCTGGGGAATCCCCAGTGGGTGGGGAGGACAAGGCAGCACTCAGACTGCATGGTGGGGGTTAGGATGGCTGAACTGCTTTCCTTTTCCCCAAGACCCCACCTGGGGCCTCCCTCAGATGAATACCTCCTTTGTCCAGTATGGTCCCTCCATTTCCATCCTGAGATTACCTGGGGTAGGGCCAAAGACCTGCCTGGTCCAGGGTCAGGGCCAGGCTGGCTTTGGCAGCAAAGGCTCACTGGTGTGAGGGGTCCAGCCCTGCCTGCCCCAAACCCGAGTGAGCTTTGAGTTTGGAGGATCTCCATCTTTCTTAGATGAAAGGCTGGCTGCTTCCCTTCCCAATACCAGACAATACTGAGAGTGGCACTTATGACCTCCTTGGGGCCAGCCCGAGGGTTGGCATGTAGATGGTCAAAAAGTGTGTGCTGAATGAATGCATAAATGAGTGACTGCTAAAATGCACCCCATCAACAAGCTTCTCCTGGGCAGGTGGGCTCCCTTTGTTAGAGGTGGGCACCTGGAGGATCCAAGGCTGGCATTGCCCCCCGCCTGCCTCGATTCTGTTTTCCTTTCTTTTTGCTCGTTAACTATCCTGATCCTGCCTCTGCTGAGCTGGATCCCTGGTTGGTGCCTGGCAAGAAACAAGAGGATGGACCCTGGCCCCGGCCCCGCCTCCACCCAGGCTTAGGGTGAGTGTTGGGGGTTTCTAAGCCACTATGTGTGTCCCCCTTTCCTAGGAGAGACACAGAAACTGGAAACGGTATGGCTCTCAGGGATCTGTCAGAATGAGAAGAACGAGGTGATGAGCAGCAAGCTGGACATCGACAACATGGCAGGGGTTTTCTACATGCTGCTCGTGGCCATGGGGCTGGCCCTGTTGGTCTTTGCTTGGGAGCACCTGGTCTATTGGAAGCTGCGCCACTCAGTGCACAACACATCCCAGCTAGACTTCCTGCTGGCTTTCAGCCGGGTAGGTGCCCACCCTTCCCCATGCAGACCCCGGCTTTAGGGGCACCAACCTAGATAAGTCAGAGCCGGCCGTGGACCCATTTACAGTTGTAAAAACTAGGGACTGGAGAGGCGTGTGGCTCGGCCGCCTGACGGGTTTGGAATCCCGTAGCGCTATTTGCTAGGGAGCCAGAGTAGGAGAATGAGCACCTTTGGAGGCCCAGATATTTCCTTCATCTACAAGACAGCACTGGGCCTGCCACACAGGGGACACTTAAATAGTTGCTTCAGGGACTTAGAAGGGGGTTGGTCCCTGAGAAGAGGGTGCCACTTAAGGACTGTCTCCTCCCCCCTGCCCAGGGCATCTACAGCTGCTTCAACGGGGTGCAGAGCCTCACGAGCCCCTCACCGCCGCCCAGCCCTGACCTCACGGCCGGCTCGGCCCAGGCCAGCGTGCTCAAGATGCTGCAGGCGGCGCGCGACATGGTGATCACGGCAGATGTTAGCAGCTCCCTGGACCGCGCCACACGCACCATCGAGAGGTGGGGCAGCAGCCGCTGTGCTCCTCCGCCCCCTCCCGTTCCGTCTCCTGAGCTGAGCCCCAGGGATTGGGGGCCCCGCGGCGGGGGCCAACCCGCGCTGGTGCGCAGGGTCCCGCAGCCGCCCACCAGCCGCCCACCGATGCCTGGGCCGCCGCCGCCTGACGTCCCTCGAGTGCCTGGCAGGCTGCGGGAGGCGCGGTGGCCCCGCGGGCCACACCTCTCAGCCTCCAAGCGGCGCGCGCTCCCAGAGCGCCCCCTGTCCCCCGCACCCTGCCACTACAGCTCCTTCCCTGGAGCCGAGCGGTCCGGGCGCCCCTTCCTCCCGCTCTTCCCTGAGCCCCCAGAGCCAGACAACTTGCCTCTGCTACGGCCAGAGCAGCTGGCTCGGCGGGAGGCTCTGCTGCGCGAGACTTGGGCTCGGGGCCTGCGCCCGCGCCACGCTTCCCTGCCTAGCTCAGTGGCGGAGGTCTTCACGCGTCCTGGCTCGCTGCCCGACTGGTGCACCGGCCACGTCTGTGCCTGTCCCCACGGCCGGCTGCCTTGCAGGCGCTTGTCACAGGCACAGTCGATGCGGCTGCCGTCCTACCGGGAGGCCTGCGGCGAGAGCTTGCCGGCACAGGCCCTGGCCTGGCTGCCCAGACAGCACGCCTGCCTGCACGCCCGAGCCCACCTGCCCTTCTGTTGGAGGGCTGTCTGCCCGCCACTCCCACCCTGTGCCCGCCATGGCTCTTGGCTCCCTAGGGCCTGGAGGCCTCCAGGGCACAGAGGCAGGACCCTGGGGCTGAGCACAGGCTACAGGGACAGTGGGGTGTTGGAAGAGGTCAGCAGCGGAGGCTTCGCAGGACCCTGCCTCTGGAGGCGGATCTCCAGCCTGGAGTCAGAAGTGTGAAGTGTCAGCCACTCTGGTTCCTGCTGGGCTGGCTTCTTTGTGTGGCACTGCCAGGGTCAGGGGACAGGTAGGCTTGGGCTTTTCTGGCCATGGGACCCCAGTGGTAGATGATGTCTTCCATGGCTAGCTCAGGTTCTGGCATGGCCTGAGCTGTTGCTGTCTTCTCATTACACAAACTCCTGCCCATCCAGCCTGGAGTCCCAGGGAGCAGAATGGGTAGGATCCCTGAGGGGGGTTCCCCGCCCTGGTGTTAGCCAGTTCCTGTCATGGCTGCTGTGGCCTTGGGGTGGGGGTGGGGCCAGCCTGCCCCTTGTTCCCACTGGCTGGAGTGTCTTCTTGTTGGAGCACTGGGACATTAAACCAACTTTTACAACCTACTGGTCTTGGTTGCCTCATTCCGAAGCATCCTGGAGGGAGCACGGCACAGCCTTTAAGTGACAGGAGTATTCCAGGGGCCGATCTGCCTGGAGGAGGCAGCCAGCTGCCTCTGAGGCAGACTTAGCTTCCAGAGTATCCAAAAGAGCAGTGGGGAGCAGGTGAGGCTAAGAGAGGGGCTCTGGGTGGCAGAAGCCACTTGGTATTCAGTGCCAACTCCTCCCACCCTGGTGCCCGATGTGACAAATGTGCTCAGCACAGGGGCTCTGCTGCTGATGGATGGTATTCATCGTTCAGTCTCCTTGAAGGGGAGGCTGTCCCATCCTGCCAGGGCCCCTCGGGAGCTTGACAGAGTCAGGTTGGAAAAGGTTGCACAAGGTCTATTGCAGGGAGCCTGCCAAGCTTGCCTGGGACCTGGCTGGCTGCATTTGCTCTGTGGGCTCTGGAAGCCTCACAGGTGCCGTCCCGGGTCAGGCGTGGCTCAGCCTCATATGGACCAGGACTCTTCAGGTGGGAGAATCTGCCCATTGTTCTAGCCCTCCATCCTCCCTCTGGGGCTCCTTTCGTTGTCCCACAGCATTAGCACTGAGCCATCTGAAAAGATGGCTCTTGCTTACCTCTTCAATGTTGTCACATCTGCAATTACATTTATCCCTCGCAATGACTCTGTGAAGGGAGCCATCGCTCATTCTACAAATACAGTGAGCACTACTGATCTGTCAGCTCCTTTCCTAACTGTGGAGGCTACAAAGGCCAAGGCCAGGCTGTCCTCTACAGGTGGAATGGAGGCTGGCAGATACTAATTCCATGTGACAGGAAGGTGGTGGGGGGAGGGGGTGATGGATGTAAAGACCACTGGGGGCTCTGCCCAGTGCCCTCTCTTGCAGTTTCCTGCTGGAAGCCAAGTACTCTCTTCAGACTCTACTGCTTGGTGGGCGCCATTAGAACCGGATCTTTTTGCCTTGGTTTTAGGGGTGAGAGCAGCTGAGATGGTAGAGTTGGCTATACCTCCATTCGTGGCCAGAGAGCTTGATGGCCCTAAGAATGGGTGGCCCCCATTCTTCATGGTGAAGTTTACCTTCTGTGTCTTGTGGGTTTTCACTGGCTGGAGCTCAGCAACAGGTGGGGAATGCGAGCCTAGATGAGTGCCGAGGCCAGAGCTGGGGAAGGGAGCTTGACCTTGGTCGCAGCCACAGTAGTGACAGGGCTAACAGTTGGCCACCAGTCCCTGGACCTGACCTCTCATCCTCCCTGAGTCAGGGTCTGGTGCAGCTCTGAGGGGAAGGCTGCAGCAGGTGAGGCTGGGAGGAGGCGGGAGCCCTGGGCTGCTGCCCAAGATCATTAATAACCAAGAACTGGAAAGACAATTAAGAGCCAGACGTGTTGCTGAGCCTGCTGCTGGCTCAGAGGAGGGGCTGCTCCTGCTGACTGAGCCAGCGCTGGCTGCCTTGGTCCTTCTCTAGGAATAAGTGTGTGTTGGGTGAGGGGTGACCCCTGGGGTGGGGGTGCAGAAAGGATGCCCCCTGCTTCAGAGCCACTGATCTGGTTTCTGCTCTGAGCGGCCCACCCTGCCTTTCCTGCACCTCCAGAGAGAGGCAGAAAGGCTAAGCGGGGCAGACAGGACGGGAGGCCATAAATGTGAAAGCATCCTACGGAAGGGCTGGGTTTTCCTTTTGGTGGGTCACAGAAGAGAGACCCTGCCACTCATCTCACTGTGGGAAATCTTACAGTCTGATCCAGTTCCTTCCGGCTGCAGCTCCAGCTGTTCCGCCTTGCCTGTGTGGAGGCTAGCTGGTGGCTGTCCGAGCTTCTTCTAAGGAACCAGGGAGGGACTGGGGACAGAGCTTGCAAAACAGAGCCTGGACCCTCCAGCCTCACCTGCTCTGTTCTTTGTAAGAGGGAGGGCGGTCTTCATGTTTCCCAAAGCACTGGGGAACCAGAGCCAGCCCCTCCCTCCCCCAAGCCCCCCAGACCCTGAAGAACTCAGGTCAGTTTCCTGGTTGCCAATTGCAGCAGGCAGTGGCCACAAGAAGACCCTCACCTCACCAGGAGACTACAAAACCAGTGCGGTGTCTGGAGTCTTAAAAGTGACCCAAGCTCTGGGCCAAGAGTGCCGTTGTGGCTGGCGAGTGGCAAGGGAGACAGGCATCAGTAAACAGTAGCTTTATTGAGCACTTATGTGCCAGGCACTAAGCTCAGTCCTTCAATTCTACCACCATCAGCCACTTCACAGAGGACAGAGAGATCACAGAGGCTCCCAGCGTGTAGGCAGCAGGTTGGACTGCTGGGTCCCGTGTCTGGCTCATGGGTTCCTTCTCCCTTTGTGCAGTGCGTGGTTAACACCGCTGGCTCCAGGAAGGCTCTCCTAAAGCTCTGGATCTTGGTCTCCATGAGCCCCATTTTCAGTGGCTCTTGGCATGAGTCAACCTTGCTCGGGACTTTGACCCCCAGATAGGCTTAAGTTTGTCTTCTCCCAGGCCTGGCGCTGCCAGCCACTTCCTCTTGGCTGGTTTCCCAGGAGGAGGGGCAGCCTATGCACCCCACGGGCCTGGCCTTGGTCCCTACTTGTTGTCAAAACTGCTCTCAGCCCCACGTGGTGAGAACAGCTGTGTGGTGTGGGGCCTGGCCCGGTGCCCACGGTCACCCTCCCCCCTCAGCAGTGCCTCCCATCCTGTCACCTGCCACCTGTCCTATCTACTAGCCTCAGGTGAGGAACAGCCAGAGCTGTTGGCCCTGGGTTCAGGCAGGCCTGGTGCTTCTGCAGGCAGCGAGGGGAAGAATGTCCACGGCCACCTTGACCTGGCCTGCCCTCAGGGCCAGTCCAGGACAATGTGGGCCGAAGGCAGCGGCAGCTGCTGACTTTGGATCTCCTTTACTGTGACACCTGTACCTGAAGGCAGGCTGAGCTGGCCTCTGGCCTCCCCTGCTGTACTCCCCACCATTGACCCCCCCAGGGCCCCTCCACAAATAGAAACTGTGACCTAACCCGGCCACCTCACCACATTGGTAGGAAAACTTGCATTTGAATCACCTGGGAAGCCTTGCTGTTGGGGTCCTCTCCTCCTCGGCCTAGCCCCCTCAGCAGAGGCCTGGTGTGGAGAGGAAGGTGACCTCATCTAAACTCCAGCAGGAAAGACACGGAGGAGCAAAGAAACCAGACAGTGGGGGTGGGCTGGCTTGGCCTCAGCAACGTGGTCACCTTGCACCAGTTCCTTCCAGGGCTGGGGCTGCCCCTGCTCAGCAGGGAGGTGGAGGGGGACACAGCCACCAACTCCTCTGCTTCGGGTTCAGATTGTCACATAAATCAACTTGGGCTTTATGATGCTAATAAATTTGCGTGTGGAATTTGGTTTGGTGCCTGGGGCGCCAGAATGATTTAATTTGTTTTGTCCTTAAGCAGGAGGGAATGCAAGTGGAGAAGGGGAGGTGCAGGTGTTCTAATAGAGTTCTCAGCAAACAGCTAGGCAGCTGGGGGAGGGCCCTGGGCACAGCAGGGTGGGTGGAACTTCCCTATTTTTGGCCTCCCCGCCTCAGTGCCACCTCTACGGCCCACCTGGGGATGGCAGATGGGGAGAGGAAAGTCAGAGGAACCACAGCATGAAGGCAGACTGAGGCCAACCATGACCTGGGAATTCTTTGAAGCAGGGTGCCAGGGCCAAGGGTGCTGGGCGCTGCCTGTAGATCCCACATGCCTTGCAGGGGTCCCAGGACACCTGGCATCGTCCCATTGTCTAAACTTTAGAGATGGTGAGACACAAAAGGGAGGAGGGGTGAAGGTTCCCTTGCCAGGGCAGAGCAAGGCACTGAAATTGAGGGAGGGGCAGGGACCGGTGGACCCCCCCCACCCCCAGGCAAGCTGCTCCAGGCTCTAGGACAGATGGGCCTAGGCCCAGGCCCAGGGCTGGGACCAAGCCAGGGGCAGGAAGAACCCCCAGGGCCTGAAGCAGAAGGCACGTTGAAAAACGCAGAGTTCACTGAGTCACCCGTGTGGCCAAGGCGGCCAACTGTGGGCACATGCATGACTGAGCGGGAGGTGGCTGGGAGCCCAGCCTCCTTCCATGGCAATGGCAGTACGTGCCCTGCCCCAGCCCCTGGCAGCCAGGGACATAGTGTGAGGACAATGAGGGGAAGGAGGGCACTGCCTCAGCATAGGAGCCCAGCATGGGAGCAAGCGGGGCTGCCCTCCGCCTGACCTGCAGGGTAGGCACCACATAGCTCTCTCCCTGCCACATGCCAGGGCAGTGAGCAAGTCATGGGGGTGGCGGCGGGGCAGCATCTCAGAAGGCAGCCCTGCACTGTAGGAGGCACTGAGGGCTCCATGGGGTGGCCAGGGCACACACGGTTCCTTCAGACCCAGCTTCCAGGCTGCCACGGGCCATGTGGAGGGATGTCCCATCTGCCCACAGCTCCAGAGCTGGCGCCCACAGCAAGGGCCCTCACAGCTCTGGTCTAGAGACCGTGGTGCCCATTAGCACTTCCTGTTCTTGTCACCAGGGCCAGCAAGCGCTTCCCTAGGAGTGGCACTTAGCAACTCTTAGGCCTGGCAGGAAAGTGGGCTGTGCCTGTCCCAGGCAGGCCAGGCTAGAATGGCCGGGGCCTGGGACTTGTCTGGAGAGGCGGCAGCTGCTAGTAGACAGACAAAGATGCAAGAGCACGTGGGGAGGACGAAGGGGATGCAGGGTCCAGTATAAATAGTGGCAGTGCCGGCACTGCATTGCCCATGCACAGAGGGACCAGCCTCCCGGCATGGCGCGTGGGTGGAGGAGCACGGGTGAAACGGGGTGTCCTGGAGTTTGGGAACAGCCTGGGCTGTCCTGGCAGGAGAGCTGCCCTGGTGTGTATGGCCAGATCGGGCAGGGGCCTGGGTGGGGAGGTGACCCCCAGCTGGAGACATCCCTGCCCTGCCTGCTCATCAAGACCTTGGGTGATGACTGAACCTCACTCTGTAGCGGGATGGTCAGGCTGGGCTGCCAGGCTTCCTTGTCACCTTGTCAGAGTTTGGTCTCGCTGAGGATGATGTTGGCTGTGACAAAGAAGAAGCAGGAGAAAGCCCAGAGCAGCACAAAGCCCACCCAGAAGGTGTGGCGGAACGGGGACCTGTGCTTGTTGAGGGTCCCAGGGCCAAAGGCCAGCTGGGTGTCCCTGCGGCAGTGGTAAACCAGGAAGGCAGGGATGATGTACTGGATGCCGGTGCCCGCGTAGGCCCCCGTGATGCCCACCAGGGACTCCAGGTCATGGGTGCAGAAGGCCACCAGCACAGGGGGCACCAAGGTGATGGTGGGGAATACCACGCGGTCCACCACCCACGGGTACGTGCCGCCCTCCCGGTGGAAGAGTGTCTTCCAGTTGTTGCGCAGGGTCACGGCAATGATGGGGAAGTTGGTGCTGATGGTGAAGACGGGGAAGAGGCCCAGGAAGAAGCGGACGGTAGCCAAGCCCACGACGTCGCAGCGGGCGAAGTTGAGGGTGTACATGTCCATGAGGCTGTCACCTCGGAAGCAGAAGATGGCGGTGAAGGACAGGAGGCTGTAGAAGGCCAGGATCAGCACGTAGTCCAGGAACACCAGCTGGGTGAGGTAGCGCTTGGAGGAGACGGGGGTGACGAGAGAGGGCAGGGAGTGCTGGCACATGAAGGAGTAGACGCACACCCCGAACAGATTCCGGACCCCTGAGAAGTCGGCCAGGGGTGGGTGCCCCTCCCCTTGCCCGTTCCTGATGCGCACCAGGGCCAGCACGATCATGATGGCAAAAGCTGGAAAACAAGACAGGGGCGTGAGCCAGCGAGGATGGAAACTGCCCCACCGGGGACAGCTGCTGGAGCTCCATGGAAGGAATCTTCACATGGAAATTCACACAACCCAAAGCCACTTGGGGCCAGCCCAGCAGGGGCTGCTGAGCTCACAAAGATGCCACATGTTTCTCTTCCTGCCATTCTTATCCCCATCTCCCCAGCAGGGGGCTCTGGGCATGATCCGGAGAAAGGAGGTGCTGGGGGAAGAGCAGGGTGGGCCAGCCCTAGTCAGGCATGACCAGCTCCCTAAGCCCCCATGGGCTCGCTCAGGGCTCTGACAGCTTCCTAGAAGGGAGGGGCCAGGCCAGCACCTGGGGTTCCTTCTCCCTCCCTTGGTTTAAAGGGCACCTAGGGACCCAGGGTGGGCTGGGATTTAGCTCAGTTGGTAGAGAACTGCGCTGCAGTCTCTGAGGTCCCGAGTTCAATTCACAGCACCACAAAAATGGGAGAAGGACCTGGCAATCCACTCCCAAGACAATCCCGAAACAGCCATTGAAAACCCTATGAGGGTCACTATGAGTCGGATACCGACTCGACGGCACCTAACAACAACAACAACAACAGGGATCCAGGGGGACAGGAGGGTAGTAGGGGCACAGAGCATTTGGGATGAGGGGTCCCAGACCAAGGGCACTGGTTTGATGTGCTGTGGTTAAAAAGGCAGGAATGCTGAGAGTCCTGTTCGGAGGTGGATGCCCAGGACCCTCAGCAGGTGGCAAGTGGTTACCCTGGGGAAGAAACAGCACCAAGGAGTGATGCTGGGGACTGCTGAGTCTTGAGCTGCTGGCACCAAGACTGGAGGCCAGTGGTACAGAGTCTTCTCCTGGGCCTGGTGGCACAGTTAGGGGACTGGAGATTTGCCACAGAAGCAGAAAGGGACCTGTGACCACAGCTATTCAGAGCAGTCAGGATTCCATCGCTGACAGAGACCACCTTGTTTCACCAATGGCCTTGTACAATGACCCCCCTTTCAGGGCCCCCACTTGGAGGGACCCCCACTGGGTCCCCGGCCTTCCTCCAGAATTTGACCTCCCTGAAGGTGGCTGAGCAGAGCGCCTATACCCAGGAGGGTTCAGGAAGAACGGATAACCGGTTAGTGGACAAGCATTCCTGGCACTCTGAGAAGATGGTACTTCTAAGATCTTTCTGTGTCTCTGGCTTCTGGTATCTGCCATCCAGATTACCCAGAACTGCCACCAGCAGCTTCTCAACACAGCCCTGGTGTCACTATCTCCATTCTGGATTTGCAAACCCCTGCTGTTCAGTAAGACGTGCCAGTCCCTCTAGCCTGCGCCCCACTCCCTCAGATGAAGCCACAGGGATACATGGTACTTCCTGGCCCACACGGAGGAGGAGGAGTGACTGAGGAGGCCAGTGCGCAGCTCGGCCACTCCTGTCTGCCATCCCCCATAGGCTGGGGGCTCTCATCCAGGTGTGGGCTGGGGACGTACACTGTCCCCTTGAAGCCACAACACACTCCCCGGCATTCTGCTGGGATGCACAGAAAGCCAGGCCAATGTCTTCCAACAATGACACTTTCAGTAGGACAGAATTGTATTACTTTTGATCAGAGCTGCCTGCCACTGTCAGGGATTGGAGTGGCAGAGGGGAGCATGGAAATAGGCCTGGGAAAATTGCCAATAAGGAAGATGATTTGTTTCCACCCCTCACAGCCACTGTCCTGCCACTACCATTGTGCCAGGGTGTCACAAATCTTCCCAGCCCTGGCCAGTCAAAGGGAAGCAGTGACCTGGTTCCTCCGAGTCTCAGCCCAGGACCCGGGCATCTGGCTCATCCCACAGATTCCTGGGTGGGTGCGGGAGGTGTGGGAATCAGCTAAGCACTGGAGGCAGAGTCCATGTGCCAGGGAGGGCAGCAGAGCCACAGAGCAGGGGCAGGTGCACCTGGCAGACAGACCGAGAGCTGCTGGGGTCAGTTATTTAGGAGGCTGCGGCAGGCAGCTGGGCCACCAAAGGCAGGACACTGGGTCAGGGCCAAGGGGGCGGCCAATGAGAGGCGAGATTCGAATCTGCTCTGCACCAGTTTAGGGTACCACCTGTGACCTGGCCCTGCTCCAGGCACTGGCAGAGGCCCGCAGAAATCTGGAAAGGGGCCAGTGGAGGAATCCTCCAGCTGTCTGTGCTTAACCTTGGCCTCAGGCCCCTGGGTCCTGCGAGTAGGCAAGAGGGCAGGAGGAGGCCGGGTGTCGAGATGGGAGGGCCCTGGCCCCAGATGCTGTCCAACGCTGCTCTGTTCCCCATCCCTGCCAGCCCTGAATCCCTGAGAAGCTGTAGGAAACAGGGAGAGGCCTGCTTGCTCATTCAGGGAGGCTCCCTGGACAGTCCTGGGGTGGAGGTTTCCTCATCACAAATAAGCCAAGGTCTGAGGCTCCCAGAGCAATGACATTCGCTGTATGAGCACAGGTCTGGGCACCCACTTCCCACACACATCTACTAACCAGGGTCCTCCAGAGTGGCTGTCCTGGGGGCTGTGTCTTTATGTCAGTGGGGATGTATGGCCTTTTCTAGAACTTTCAGGATGGCCCCGAAAGCCATGCTATGTGATAACAACATGGACCTCACAAGCCTCTAGCCATGACTGATTTACCTGAAAACGCTACCACCTGGTTCTCCTAAATCTCATTAAAAAGTCTGTTTCCAAAAACCAAATCTGCCCTCGAGGGCTTGGTGCTTGCTGTCACCCTAGGAGTGAAAAGAAGATGCCAGATGCTCTGGGGATGCCATTCCAGGAGAGGTGCCAGGCTCAGGAGGGCAGGATGAGTGGTCTCCTCAAGCCTCTCTCCCTCCCGTCAGTCACACCCTGCACTGTCAAAGGCTCACCCGGCTGTATGGGGTGGCATGGGAAGGGAAACCAGGCATCCATGTCTGAGTGGAGCTGGGGCACTGCCTGGGCGCCACCTTTGTGCACAGGAAGGGGCACACGCCATCATGGCGGCTCTACAGAATGCAGGCTTGAGGAGCAGCCTGGCTTGGCCCAGGTGAGGACTTCTCTCTTCTGGATGAAGTGCCTGCAGGCCTGAGGGTGAGCCCCAGGCAACCTCAGGAGGGGCAGGCCAGTGGTGCCCCCAGCACCACAGGGACATGGGGACAGCAAGGGCAAGTTCAAAAGAAACCTGTACCATCCTAACACCTGACAGACAGGGAAGGGAAGGGAAGGAAGCGGGAAGGCCAGGGGGCTCCAACATGCAAGGGTCTAAGACCAGGGCTGGAGGCCTGGCCTCCATTGCTCCTGGGACCACACAGCTCTGGCCCTGGTGCCTCCCTCCCACCCCTGGCTGAGGGAGAAGCGGGGTTCAACAGCTATCTCCTAGATTGATCGCCCTGTTCCCAGGAGACAGCTGCTCCAAAAACTCATTAGGTCTGCTCATAAATCAAGGTGAAATGAGGATGACAGGCCGTGAGCGACAGACACTGCCAGAAGGGGTGGCGGTTAGCGTGGCTGAGTGCATACAATACTGCTCAGGGCTCGGCCAGCCGCCCCACACTGGCTCACGTTCACCTTGAGGCGGTGTGCGAGGTGTGGACGGACACAGAGGCGAGACAGAGCAGAAAGTGGTTCCCAGACACCCAGGACCTCCTCATCAGACATGGAGGGGCACGACTCCCTGGGGGCAGGGCCGGTCCTGCTCAGTCTCTGCCCCACCACCGGCTGGACTCAGAGAAGCCATGTCTGCATCTACCTGCATTCCACACCGGAAGTCACACTCAAAGGAGTGGGGAGCAGTGAGAAGCCTGGTGGGGGAGAAGAAGGAGATAAGGGCCTGACACCACCTCACATGAGGACTGCCAGGCCTGGGCAGGCTCAGCTGGAGGCTGACAAGCGGGGACAGGAGCCTTCTCTTCTAGTATCTGAGGAGAAGCCTATGAAGTAACAATTGTGCTGGTGTTATGCAACTTAATGCTTGACCAGCACCAGCCACTCATCCATCCCACAGAGAAGCACTGAGTGTCCACCGAGTGCTGGTACCATCCTGGTCACCCTGGCACAATGCATGAGACAGACATGGGCCCTGTCCTCCTGGAGCTGGTCCAGGGGACCAGCAGGTGGAAATTAAGGAAGACAGTGACAGCAGAAGAAAGAACTGATAAATGGTCACATGAGCTGCAGGGTGGATGATGACATGCCTGTGGTGGGAAGTGTCCCCGTTCAAGGGTAGAGGATTACCTGGTGGAGGTCACAGAGGGAAGCCAGGCAACCGAAGGGACTGGAAGGATCATTTACGCTGCTCTGCTGCTCCCCAAGTCTGTGGCTGCCACCACCTGCTCTTGGTTTAGGAGAGAAGTGCACCGCATGGAGGGGACAAGGAGTCAGGTGCCCCTCCAGGTTGCAGGCTCCCAGCCCCTGACTCTGCCTGACGCAGCGTGCAGCTTGCATAGACTCTGACAGCTGATCTGAGTGCTACAAGCTGGCCTTGCCACAATGATTCACCTTGAGGCACAGCCTGATTCCCCCACATCCAACTCCTGGGGAGGGAGGGAGAAAGACAGGTGGGGAGGGCGAGTCATCATCTCAATGGCTGAGACAAAAACAGGAGCTGCTTCTGGGCCAGAGCAGCCAGCCTGGAGAGAAGACATGTCTCTTCCCTGCCTGGGGAGATGAGAGTAAAACCAAAATTTACACAAGGGCAACCCTGCCCGGCCCGAGGAGCTGCACAGCTTCTGTCTCCCTTTTCTGTCCCTGAGAGCCGATAAGAGGTCCCTGTGGGAGCTGTCTGGCCAGCTGCTGTCTGTCTGTCCTCTCCGAGGACACGCCAGCCACACCCTCCTGAAAGTCCACCAAAGGACAAAGGTGATCTGTCTCTTCTGAATCCCCCTCCTGAGCAGCCCCTGCCCTCCTGGGACTCTGCCCAGGGCAGAGGGTAGGAGGACAGAGTCTTGCTGCCTGGGTGAAGCTGTGAATGGACCAAGACTTCACAGGTGTCATAGAGACTTCTTTTGGGAAAAATAAGGGGGGAGCAGGTGTCTGTGGTTGTGGGCCAGGGCTTGGATGCTCACTTCTGAAGACTCCACCACAGAAGTTGCTGTGCTGAAGGCTGTGATGTGAGAATACAGAAGATGATTTTGTTTTCCTCAGCACCCGCCTGCAAGGTTGTCAGCAGCCACGCACTGAAAACGCACCTTTAGGTGTCTAAACAAGAGCCAGCTGGTACTGGAGGTGCGGAGGGGGAGGCTGCACCCAGGTCCTCTGGATCCTGTGATATGAATGAGTGACTTGTCCTGGCCAAGCCTGAAGTCGCATAAAACCAGCACAATTGTTTCTACATAGGCTGCTCCTCAAATACTACCCTTGTCTCCCTCCACCTGAGCCTGTTCAGGCCTGGCAGTCCTCATGAGACATGGTGTCAGGCTCCCATCTCCCTGTCTCCTCCCTGGCTTCTCCCTGTGACTTGGCGGCACCTCCTTGGTTGCTGAGCTGTGGTGAGGTGCTTCCTGCTGCTCAGAATATGGAGTGAGGCCTGGCAAGACTTTGCATAAGTACTTGGAGCCACGACTCTAAGAGCCAAGGCTGAATCCAGCAAATTACCTCCCAGAATTGGCAGCCCCAGGCCCTTCCCATAAGCCAGTCAGTGCCTGGTGCCTTTCTCTGGTAGGGCTACTTCCTGGAAAGCCTCCCCTCAACTCCCAAAGCTCTGATCCCAACCCCAGTTGTCCGCAAAGCTGTGATAGGCTCCAGCCTGCACTCCCCTGGACCTGTGCAGTTCCCTAACCCCCAACTGTGGCTCTGGCTCCTGCTTGGCCCATTTGAGCAGGCGGCCACCCATCAAGGCGGCTGCTGGAGGGGCAGCACTTTCTTCTCTAGGCAGTCAACACACCACGGCTAACAGTAACAAATAGCTCATGTGTGCCCATCACCAGCTCAGGCATGGCTAATCTGGGCAGGGAGCTGGGTCTAGGGGAGGACTTGGCACCAGCTTTGTCCCTCACCACCACAGTGCCCTCACAAGGTGCACAGACGAGGGTCTGTCTCTGCCTTATCTAGGCCATCAGGAAGGTTGGGAGGGGCTGATGGGGTCACAACGGCCTGAGCTGAAAACCACGGAGAACAAACCGGTTTCTCAGCCCTAAAAGCAGGAGCAAGTGATTGGGCATTTGTTCCTTAAATAATGGGACCAATGGAGAAAGGGGAGCCTCACTGAGAGATAGGAAGAGGCAGGAGTCTGGGGTGGGGAGGGGTGAGTGTTGTCCTGGGAAGCTACCATGTCTTGAAAATGGCCAGGAGGGAGGCTGTTTGTCTCAGCAAGTTCGAGTTCTCAAGTTTACCCTAGGTTCCACTCCTGCCTGCCGTTTACCGTGCTATCATGGGGCAGACTGTTGCATTGCCTTTAAAAATGGAGTTGATCACAGGGGTGGTGAAGGGTGGGTGACGAGCTGAGGTAGCAGTGAGGGTGGGCAGGGCCTGGCCCACGGCAATTGCTCAGAAACTTGGACATCTCTTCCCTCATCCTGGAAGCTTCCTTCCCACACTGAACTCCTGCTCTCAGCATGCCGGGAACCCCATCAGTCCTGAGACCTCACCTGCTTTTCCTTCTGCTCTAGGGAGGGGGCTAGGATCACAGTGGTGAGCCCGCCCTCTCAGCTGGGTCAAGCCACCCTCAGAACCCTTCCCAGACCACCTGGCACTGACATAAACTAATCTTTGGGGCTCTAGGGGTCAGGGGTGGGATGGAGGGAGAGGGGGACCCTGCACAGGCTGCTCTATGAACCACAGTAATCCTTGGTTCCTCCTTGTGTCATCCCCCAGTGTCCCTAAGAGTAAGTGTCCCCCACGGTCACCTGTGTGTGTGCTCTTTCTGGACAGGGTCTTTGAGGTCCTAAGTGGTTCATCCTTCCTGGCTGTCACACTTCCACCTGAGCACAGGCTCCGGGTCTCCTGTGTGTGTCCCGAGGGGACAGGGCACACTTGTTCTCTGCCTGGGAGGAGCTCCCTCTGGGGAGAGTGCCAGAGCCCCCACTGATGTGCTCCTGGGCCTCAGGTCAGACTTTCCCTCAACCTGCTGCCTGCCTCTGCTGGCTTCACCTACAATTCCCCTCCAACCCACGTTGGTTTCTGCTGAAAGGAGGGAATTTAAAGCCAAGCTGGCTCATTCCCATGCTGGGCCAGCCTCTATGCTTTCCAGAGGATTCGTCTGCTGGGAGCAGAAGTGAAAGTGCTGAAATCACCAACTCGATGACATGACTAGGTTCCACCCCATAGCTAAGCGATTCTCCCTAAGGGACTCAAGCAGAGCCACCCCTCTCCACCTGTGGCTCTAGCAGCTGCAGATACAGGGCAGGGACTGAGTCTCCGAAGCAGCCGAGTCTCCAGAACGAAAGCAAGAGTCCTGGGCTGCTCATCCTTCAACTTCCCTGGCTCCGAGCACGCAGGTGGCGCCTGGGGGGTGAAGATTCAATTTTTCATTCCTAAGCTGTCAGAGCAGCTCAGCTTGTGACCGTGGGGAAGGTGGATCTGGGGCCTCCACTGTGGGCCAACTAATCTCCTTCCTAGAGATTGAAACATAAGACTCCAGACACTGCCACCCTCCTCTGAAGGTGGTGCAGCCTTTTCTCCTGAGCAGCCAGCAAGATGCAGAGACTGGGAAGAGCAGACAGTGAGGCAGGCGAGAGGCCACACTAGGTCGAGGGAGTGTGCATTCTCCTGGTCTGAGTGCCTAGCTCAGGGTCCCTCTGGCTCCCGTCAGCTCTGCAGGTGTGTGTGACTACTGGACAGCTGCAGGCCGAGGGTAACCTGCCTGTATGAGGCCCAATCCTGCCTGGAGACCATATTTGTAACTACCGTTAGGCCAGATACCTCGCTCCCCTGACCATGGGTGACAGGGGCCTTGCCCTCCCCTTCCTTGTCTGCCACCCTTTGGAGCAGAACAGCAGTCCTCATCTGGTGACTCTCTGCTCGTGTCTCAGTCACACACAGATCAGAGATGCTGCTGATGGGGGCTGCTCCTTCCCTCGGGGCCCTGAGGGCCCTGACTGATGCCAACAGAGGGTGTCCTTGCCTGCCGTGGCTGGATCTTCTCCAGCTAAGGTTAATGAAGTGCCCACTCTATCCGAACGGCCTTAGCACAGAAACCCCGGTTCCTCTCTGTGAACTGACTGCTGCATTTGCACAGAGAACTTCTAGAAAATCAAAAGGGAAAAAGGAAGACCCAAATGAAACACACAGAAGAGTCTTTCTGTATTCCCTCCACTGATTGTGGGTCAAAGGAAAACTGGGCCCTGAGCAGCACCGAGAGCCCTAGAGAGTGGGCCGAAGGCGGGCAGGTGTGGTAGGCCGGTGCTGGCCTGTGAGGGCTGGCTGCTTGAGGAGGGAGGATGTAGACAGGGGACAGGCGTGCCACCTGCATTCTGACCCACCCTGTTGGAGCTATGAGGAGCCCTAGCTGGGTGGCTGTGAACGAATTCAAATGCCAGCTGGCAGCAGTGGGCAACAGATGGCCCAGCCTCCCAAGACCCCATGCTGCTGGTGGTGACAGATAGGAGCAGTCTCCAGGTGGGCCCCACACCGGGACCTGTCATGGACATGGGGACAGGTGGAAACCAGAAAGCCCTTCTTTTTCCAGGTGATGATCTCCTCTTGGGGACCTTTCACCTTGCCCACCACTGCTCCCAAGTCCCACCCCTCCCTCTGGCTTGGAAAACAAATCTGGGGCACATGTGGGGGGCGGGGTTGGGAGAGCAGGGCTGGGCAAGTTCCCGAGGCAGCTCCAGCAACTCCATGGATGCCTGGGGAGGACGGTGCCTGACCCACTTTGAGGAGAACATGGAGATGGAAAATGTGCGAGTCTGCTCTGAATACACAAGTGGAGGGGAGGGAGCCCTGTGGTCCTCAACGGCAAGACCTGCGGAGGGCGGCAGCACTCCACAGCAGCTTTATTAGAAAGAATCGGATATTTTTAATAACACCAAATGGGGTGTCCCGAGTGGAGCCAGCTGTTCGTGTCCCCAGGTGAGACACATCTGCAGGCGTCTGTCAGGGGAAGAGGGTAATGGGAATGAAGTAATAATGTCGCTGTGGCCCCTTCCAGCGCAAGGCAGAATGAGCTGCTCAGCCTCGCAGTTTAAGTCTCAGGATCTAAGGCCACGGTTGCTGGGCCTGTGGGGGCGAAGGACAGTGTCTTGGGTGCTTCTCTCCTGCATCCCTGGGCCACCTGCTGGTGACAGAGAGCTAGGGCCAGAGTGGGCCCCTTCTCCCCCACAAGACGAGCTTGCTTCTCACTTCTCAGGCACGACCAAAGACGGTGGTGAAGGAGGGAAAGCCCCCTCCTTATGTGTACCAGGGACCCGTGGCTGGGGTGGGGCAGGAGGCAGCTGTACAGATCTCACCGTGGGCGCTCTCTCTCTGGTATGGTTGAGGTCACAGCCCCAAGGGAGGCTCACTCTCGGGATGCCTCAGCCCACCGAACTGACCATGAGGGTGATGCTCGGTGCAGCTCAAGTCTGAAGGCTGCCTGGGTGCTCTATGCCCTCTCTACCTGATCTCACTGCATCTGCATCGCCTGTGGTGAGGCAGGGCCTGGCTGCCATGGTACAGATAGAGCCTGGTGGAGGGAGGGCTGGCTGGGAGGTGTGCTAAGGCCTGGACAACAGTCTTGCTTGCTGGGGATGGCAAACTGAGACCCTCCTTGCACACATGAATTCAGAGGCATTTACCATCTGGGTATTCCTAAGTAACCAGCACGGTGTTCCCAGCGCTTATGTGGGGCACACAAGAAATCAATCAACACTGGCACTTGTCATCCATATCCTGAAATGTCCTTGGGCAAGTGGCAGTTTGCAAAGGCCATTTAACCCTATAAATCCTGTTCTGACAGTCTGAGGGGCCTCCAGGGGCTAAGGAACTGGGGGCGGAGGGCAGAGCAAAAGCCCTCAGAGGAGTTGGCCTGAGGCTCCTTGGCAGACTTCGGGGACCGCGATCTCCCTGGCCGCGTTTCAACAGATGGCAGAGCAAATTCCTAATTAAGCACAAGAAGGTTTCCAGCGCAGCACATTTAGTCAGGATTTTCCGGTCCCTTTGGTGCTCATTCTTCCCCTTGGTCTTCCTGGAACCCAACCCAGCTTATTGCCACCCTGAGCTCCCTACTCGACTCTTGGAAAGGCACGGCCCTAATCTGGGGAGAGAGGAGAGGAAGGACGTGCCGCAGGCAGGAGTGTGGGAAGGAGGTACGGAGGGGCAGGCCCTGCGGGGGGATGGCCACACAGCTGCTTTTCAGAGGCAAAATGAGAGGGGAGTTCGCTGCAAACTGACAACCTGGCACAGACCAGAGAGGACAAGTAGGGCTTCTGAGGTCACTGCCTGTAGGGTGGTCTAGGAAAACTGCCTGGGGTGAGCTTGGCCTGGGGGAGAGTCACGCTCAGCAGGGTCCAGCCCCAGTTCTGGGGAGCCTGCGCACATCCAGCAGGCAGACCCAGGTCCTGCCCACGAACAGGACGGCCCACCTGGTGCTGCTTGGTGGCTGTGGAGGACCTCAAGACCTCCACTCCCCTGCTTCCCTCCTGAACTGTGGCCTGGAACAAGGAGGAAAACACTGGTTCCCAGCCTAGGAAGAGAACCGCCCAGGCGACTTCCCCCAGTGGGGAAGTGAACCCTGGCTTGATAAGGTTTAGTTTATCTAATGGCAATTTCCCTTTTTCCTGGGCTGGCTCTGCCACCAGGAAGTCTGCTTTTCAAGCCCAGAGGTCTGAGTCTCTCATAAAGAAAAATGACTGCCCGCACGCTGTCACCCGCAGCAGCTCGCCTGAGACACTCCTGACATTTGATTATCTCTCAGATCCAGCAGAGGGAAGAGGCAAATGGCAGCAAAGGCAACATGTCAAGATAGCAATGTCACCAGCAAGAGACAAGTGCCCACGACCTTCACGAGCTGCTCTCTGCTCAGCCTCCCATTCCTGCCACAGCCTCTCAGGGCCACTGTCACCTGGCTCTGCAGCACTGCAGGGGCTGCCTCTGGGGGCCCCTGGCAGTCCAGGGTGGGGGTGGGATGGGCCTTTTCATGGAAGAGCCCTGAAAGAAGGGACCACAGAGCGACAGTCCAACGACAGTGCCTGGGGCTAACCGCAGCCACCTGACTGCCCTGTGGGAGGAAAGGAGGCAAGAAAGCGACACGAGAGGACAGGGCAGCTCACCTTGGAGGACAACAGATGACTTTCTAAAGCCTTTGAGCTGTCTATTCCACTCAGTGCAAGATCTTTTGTTTGCTATATTGTTTTGAGACAGTCTTGCTATGTAGCCTGGGCTGGCCTCGAACTCACAATCCTCCTGCTTCAGCCTCCTTAGTACTGGGATCACAGGCCCATGCCATGGCACCTGGCTGTTCAGCCAGATCCTGAGATGTGGGGAGGAGAGAATGGAAAGGGAGCATGGGCCCTGGGCCTGTGGGCAGTGGGAGCTCGGCTGGCCCCTCGACCCGAGGCGAGGTATGCACAGGACATCTTTATTCACCGTCATCCTCTCCCTTTCACAAGCTCCCCTCTCTGTGGACATACTGCTCGTCAGACAGACTGGATTCTGTCACTCAACAAGCGCAGGGCTGCTACCAGGAGCCACGAGCAGTCTGGATCTTGGCTGCTGTCCCCTCGTGGGCTGACTGGAACCCAACATGCTGGTGAAAGCATGCCTGTCCCCTCCTCTCTGCCTCTGCACCAGGGAAAGAAATGAGGGATTGCTCAGCTTTGTGGTCGGTGCTTAGGGAGCCCCTTCCCATGGCTGAGGCAGCAGATCCTGGAGCGCCAGGCACCTGTGGCGCAGGCGCCACACTTGTAGGCCCAGCTGTAGGGAACGGAAGGAGCTGGAGCAGCACTTAGGCCAGGGAGGGGAGGGTGGAGAACATTCTCCATACCCGGCCCCCAGGGAAAGCCAGAGATCCCCAGGGATCTCAAATACTTCACGGAAGCTGAGAAAAGAGAAGACAGGTGGACAACCTATTTCTGGTCCCTGCTGACTCTGATTTGTGGACACAACCCCAACCCGGGGGGCTCTGTACCAACATGGATCTCACATCACCTTGGGTTCCAAGTAATGAGTTCTTGCTTCTCCCGGGTGCTCATGTTCACTTAATCCAGGGATCTGGAACCTGGGGATGAGGCCGGGGAGCAGCACCCCCTGGGGAATAGGTAACTAGGCCTGCGGATGGGGTGGGCGAGGAGCCCCACTCTGCCCTGGTATGCACCGGTTTCCCCTGCTCCCCAGCTTGGCTCCTCAGTGACAGAGACCTGGTGCTTACACCCCAGACCACACGCTCCTGCAAGGGCATCATAAATGCCTCATGATGGGCTCTCATTTCCTCCTGAGGACAGACCAAGAAGAGGGGAACCAAGAGGGGAACCAGGCACAGGCTGGCGAGTTGGGCTTGAGATAAGAACTTTCCAGTACCGATGCGCATCCTTCGCAGCAGAGTGGGACTATCACCCCAGCTGAGTTCCTGGCCCCAGGGACTGCCCTGGCCCAGGCTGCAGAGCCTGGAGGGTCCCTTCCAACCCAGGACGCAAGGACTGTGTGTACTGGTGCCTTGCACCGAGTCAGAGGAACTAGCGGTCTGGAGAGGCCGGAATTGCTGGAAGTCACTGGTACCGATGGAGCTCGTGGGGGTTGGGGAGGCCAGTCAGGAGAAGCCCAACCCCAGGTTCCTCTGGAACCTCTGTGCTGGCGGCAGTGGGGCTCCTGGAGGCTGGACATACTCACTGGCTCAGGCAGTCAGCTAGAGCAGCAGCAGCCTTTGTTCTCCTTCTGCAGGGCTGGGATTTAAACCCAGAGCTCCGCACGTGTGAGGCAGGCATTTCACCAGTGAGCTACACCCAGCCCCAGTTTTGCTTTTAGACCAAATAAACCAAATGTTTGGTGGATGCCCATGGCCCCGGCTGGTCAGTGGGGAAAGGGACGGACAGCAGGAAGCACACACCCTTCTGTCCTGGGTCCAGGTGCATCAGCAGCCAGCCGGTCTCAGAGGTAGCTGGTGGGACAGTGTGACCGAGGTAAACAACCTTCCTGCTGCCAATCTGGTTTAGGGGCAAGAGACCCCCGGATGCCAAGAGCACTCCCACTCCATAGGCATGGGTTAGTTAGAGGCCATGGTAGACTGAGTGTCTTTTCACGCCCCGGTGGTCGAGGACTCAGAGGCAGAGAGCGGCTGCTGCCACGGCCCACTGGGTTTTATGGCTATGCCACAGGGCACACCCACGGGACAACAGAGGGTACTATTCCTGTCTCCTCCAGGAGGCACAGCCTGACCCAGGCCTTTGAGAGCCCACTCCATCCTGTGGGTCAGTGGGAGACCCGCCATGGTCATGTGCAGGAAGCTGGCCCCAGAATCAGCCCCAGGTTCTAGCCCAGCTCCCTTCATTCAATGTGACCTTGAAAAAGTCTATTCTGGTCCTAAATTTCCCCAGCAGTGCAAAGGAGGCAGAGCACCTGCCTCCTCTTTGTCCCCTGGAAAGGTAGGAGGACGAGGCAGGCTGAGTCAAGGGGAGCCACCTCCACGTCCCACCTGTGGCTGGGAGCCTGTCCTGCCTCTCGGAGGGGTGGAGGAAGCCATGGGGGGCGAAAGGCAGGGAACTGAGCTGTTTCTCAGACTCACCGATCCATCTCATGAGAGAGGTCAGGATCTGCAGGTACTTGGTCTTCTGGACGTCAAAAAAGGTGAAAGGCCCGAGGAAGAGGGTGAAGACTGCCTGGGGGGTGAAAACAGCAGTGAGGTGTGAGGAGGTGGACCGTGCAGCAGGACATCTGTGGGAGGCAACAGTGTGCACACACAGCCTATCTGCAGCTGAGGCCCCACCCTACCCCAGGTGTCCACCTGCTCCTGGCAGAGGCTCCCTGGGGTCCAATAGCATCACCCCAGGTTAAGTGCCAGGTGCCATGGGCAGGATGAGAGAGAAGGAGCCCCACTTCTCTGCTGCTGCTCATGCTTCCTGTTTTGACACTGCAGTTCAAAGCAAGGCCCAGACACGGCCTTGGGGCCCCTGCCTGCTCCACCAGGTCTCTTTGGCAGGTGCTGATGGAAGAGCCCAGGGTCTGGTACCATGCTGCCCTGAGCTAGATCAGGTATGAAAGGCAGTCAGATGAGGGTCCAGAAGGGACAGCAGATAGGCCCTCATGGGTACTAGGAAGGACCCAGAGTCCCCGACAGGGCAGGCAGGAGAGGATGCCCCCCTGAAGGGCTCGGGGCTGAGGGTCATGGTTTTGGCTTAGCTGGAGAAAAGCCTACAGATCAAGACCCACCACTGTCAGGGCAATTCACTCAGAGGAACGTCCTTGACTCAGAAAGGTGTTACAGCCACAAATATGAAGAGGGAAGCAGTCTGGGTAGGATAGGAGCAGGTCAGAGATGGGTGGGTCCCATCTGTCCTCTTCTGTTTGGAGAACAGAGGAAAATGTTTACTTAAAAAAACAAATGAACTCCTGTCTTAGAAAACTGCTCTGTGGGAAATGAGGACCCTCCTTGCAGAAGAAACTGGGGTGAGTGTGGCACAACAGACGGGAGGGGCTGGGGCAGGCTGGGGTTTCCACGCCAAATTGGCTGCTCAGAGCAGCAGAGGAATTAAAAGCTGTTGGTTGGAGTTAAGACGATGGCACCATTTCCAATCTGTTACTCAGAAGCAGGCGAGGCATCAGACCTTATTAACATCTACACTGTGCCATTTTATCATGTTAATGCTAATGACACTCACCAGAAGCCTGAATGTGGGAAGAGGGGCCCACCAGGGGGAGCTGGGGTGACTCTGTCACAGCTGGCGAGCTGGGGGCCAGGAGCTCTGCAGAAGAGGAGTGAGCCTGCCCCGCCCCTCTGCCGGGAGAGCAGGATGTGGGAAAAGCTGTGACCTCTTATCCAAGTCCATTATCACTGGAAGAATGAATGACAGAAGGACTGGAGTGCCGCTTAAGAAAAAGGTTCTAATTAGCTGGGGTGGACAAAGGCCTCCTGGCAATCACCAGGGCTGGGAGACGTCTGGAAAGAGCTTTTTGTTGGGGGCTTGAGAGCCAGTGGGGAAAAGGGGAAGGAAGGGTTTCCTCAGGCTGGGGTACAGCCTGCTCAGGGAGGGGAGCAGGGACACAGTAACACACGCACGCACAGCTACCTCCTCTGGCCCAGCCAGTCTGTATGCAGCACCATCAGTAAGTCATTTAGGAAAATTACCACTTCAGGGAAACTTTCCACTGATGAATTTCTCTTTTGAAGGATGGAGAAAGGGAGGTCAGGTGGAAGAATAAATACAAAGCCACTTGCCACGTTTTCCAAACAACTGTAGCCCACAACAAACTGGACTCCTGGCATGCCCAGGAGTTTGGGAGATTCACCTCTGACCTGTGATGTCCACAGCTGAAAACAGTACTCCAGCTGTGGGAGCCAGAAATCTTGGGCTGGCGTTTGAGGGGGACTGGATCTCATCCAGGGAGTCTGATGACTCCTTTTTAGAAGGTTCCACTACTTAAAAACAGGGTGGGGGTGGCAGAACCATCCCCAGGGGCAGAAGAGAACCACGATGCTACAGACGCCTGGGTCTTGTCCTCCAGAGGCCCTTGCTCAGGGGCCTTGTGTGTCTTTGTCATCGTCTGCACATCTGTCAAGATCCCAGGACAGGGTGGGCCCCGTTTTGTAAAATCCTGTGGGACAGGATCCCAGCCACTGAGGGATCCCTGTGTGAAGAGACCAGGCACAAGCACCTCCACAAGGTGGGAAGAAAAGTGTGTGTGAGGTCCAGGCGAGCCAAGGGCAATCAGAATCTAGGCGTGTGAGGGATGATCCAGCCCACTTCAGTGTTCAGTACCCAGTCCTGGGGATATCGGGTCTGTCCTCAGAGTGGGAACTGGTGGTGAGGGGCTCTTTCGGAAGATTCAAGCACATGGCTGGACAGTAGCTGGGATGTGGGTTCTTCTCCTTTTAACAGTCAGGGGCAGACAGCCTGGGGAAGCCTGGGGCCCACTGAGCTGCAGCCACAATGCGCAGATGGCCCAGCAGTGGCCCTTGCGCAGGGTGCAGGCTCATGCATCAGAGGGAGCCCAGATGAAGCAGCGGCCCTCAAGCTGGGGCTAATTAAGGAACAGGTGTCTGCTGCAAATTAGCTATAGCCAGAACTCAGCAACTGCAGGAGCGGGCATCCAGAGTGACAGAGGACAGAAGACAGGAGTGGCGGTGGCTGCCGAGCAAGGTCTTTGGGAAGAGAGGGGCTTGGGCAAGAAGGTCCATACCCCGGGGTCCTGAGGGTCTGGCAGGCACAGTCCATCTCTAAATGCTCACTAGCCAAATGTGGCTCTTTGTGCTTTCTCTTTGCTTCTTAAAAAAGATGAAACAGAAAGCCAAGAGACAGCAAGCCTATCCTCTTGGGTCTTCCAGTCTAGCCCGTGTGACATTATAAATTAGCTGGCTCCTGAGCAATTTTCCAAACCCAAAATGCCAGTCTCTGTGCAAGGACTCTTTTCACCCAACTCATTACCGAAGGCAGGAACACCAGTCACTGAAGCCAAACGTGTTTCTTTAAAAAATAAAAAATAAAAACGAACAAGCGTCTCTTTGATTTCTAACGAAATCTTCGAACTGGTCTCTGTAAAGTCTGAGACAGATCCAGGAGGGTGCAAATGGGGCCATTCCAATTTTTCTTTTCTTTCTTTCTGGGTCAGTGAGTTTTGCTGTGCGCCACAAGCCCCATGGAAGCCTTGCTGGAGTTGATGGACACCAGGCAGCTCGTGTCCCCAAGGTAGTGAGGCAGCACTCGGCCAACACTCTCTTAGAATGTTCAGGAGTCTACAGATTAATAGGGCTGACTGCCTCCCCGTGTCTCCCAGGTAGATAAGATGCACCATCTTTTCTACTTGCTCAGGTGCCGAACTTCCAGCCACCTCTGATTCCTTCCTTATGCAGGTTTCTGTGGCTACTATAACAAATCCCCAAACAAGTGGTTTCAAACCACAGAAATTTATTCTCTCCAAGGCCAGAAGTCCCAAATCTGGCAAGACAAGGCTCCCACCAGTGCAGCGCAGCGCCCCCTGCAGGAAGGAGCTTCGTCCAGCACATGCACAAGGATGGGGCAGGCAGGAGCCATGTTTCTTCAGCCTTCAGCCTTCTCGGGTCTGACTCCTAGTGACCCTATGTACAATAGATGAAACATTCCCCAACACTGTGCCAGCACAATTATCAGTGCTTCTCTGCTATTCATAGGGTTTTCAATGGCTGATTGTTTTGGGAGTGGATTGCCAGGTCCTTCTCCCAAGTGTACAGCACCTGATAGAGCCATGTTTCTTCAGCCTCTGCTGGAGATGAGCCCCAACAACAGAGTGGGGAATAGAGAGCTCCTGATGGGCATTCCAGACTTCTTCCCTTTGGACACCAGAGGGACACCCACTCTTCAGAACCAGGGACTGACAGATGTGGGGCCCAGGTGGTCTCCTATCGAAGGACTAACCAGGGCTGACTCTGCTTAGCTTCTGAGATCTGATGTAATTGGATGCCACAGTGGCACGGCTGTAGGCCAAAATGTGCCAAGGATTGGCAATATATGATGTCCTTTGTTTAGCTGTCCCAAGTGGGCATGCATGAATGAGTGTCAACATTAGAGCACAAAAGTACAGAACCTTAGCCAAGCACAGTGGCGCATGCCTATAATCCCAGTGACTTGGGAGGAAGAGGCAGAAAGATCGCAAGTTTGAGACCAGAGGCAGTCTGCATAATTTGGCGAAACCTTGTCTCAAAAGGTGTAAAAAAAATAAAAAAGAGCTAGAGGTGCAGCTCAGTGGTCCAAGTACAAAGCATGCAAGCGTGAGGCCCTGGGTTCAAACCCTAATACTGCCAAAAAAAAAAAAAAAAAAAAAATGTACAGACCCTTGACATCTACCTTCCCCACCTCCAATTTCTCTGCATATTTAGCCGGCCAGCAAAACAAAATGAAAATTTAAATTTGGTACAAAATCTCTAGGCCCTGCCACCTGCCTGGGATTTATCACGGCCATTCAACCCAATTGCCCTCTCAGCTGTTTATCATTTCTACAGCCCTGTCCTGCTGAAGCTGCCCTGTGGTGACACCATCACCTGATGCCAGAGTCTTCTTTGTTCCCATAAGGTACTCACACACATGGTTTCATGTCACTCTTACACCCATCTTCGAAGTCACCAGAGCAGGTGGTGATGCCCTCATCTTAGTGATGGAGAGACAGGGAGACTGGAGAGGTTCCAAGGAAGCGTGAGACAATGGCGATGGTGGAGGGAGAGCAGAGCTGTCCTGATCTGGCCCTCCTGTTGCTGCAAGCCCCCCACTGCATCCAGTCCACGCTGGCCACTCCCATCTCACACCTCCTGTCTCCACATAAAGCCAAGTCTCACCCTCAGGCCCTTACTCTCCTGGGCTTCCTGGTGGTGGACAGTCTCCTCCTCCCCTCCTTCAAAGCCTGCTCAAGTGCCAGCCTGCTCTGCAGGGACCTCAGTCCTCCCCCGGGCTCGTGACTAAATCACCAGCAGATGGGTGGCATCACATGACCTGGTCTCGCAGGGAACAGAGCTGCTCCTTCTGCCTGGGTTGACTCTGTGTTGCTAGCAGAGTGGAGGCGCTCAGAGGGCAAGGACTGCACCATGGTGTGTCCCAGCACCTAGGGAGGGCTCGGCACCAGTGAGACCAGCAAGCACCAGCAAGTGTGTGTAGAAGCCTTGAATAGGGTGTGGGAGGGGCCTGGGGAAAAGATGTCATCCTCGAGTTGGGGAAGAGCTACCTCTAGTCTCACTGACTTGCCTGGTAACCCCCTCCCCTACACCCTTCCTGCCACAGGTGGTGCCTGAACTGGTGAGGCAAAGTGCAGGCAAGTATGCAGAGTCCACCTACTCTGTTGGAAAACAGTTCCCTTGACAGGGAAAACCTCTTCCTGAACCAGCTGGGAGGAATGGGGGATAGCTCAGTGGGAGAGCACTTGCCTAGCACTGGGGCCCTGGGCTCTGTCCCCAGCTCCCCAGGGTGGGTTGGGGAGGGGAACACAGTGAGAGTTATCACCATGCTTTGATTAGGAAGATCAGGTATAATCCAAACAGCACTGCTCTTAGCCCTTGGTCTTCAGAGGAGCATCAGGTTCGCTACTAACAAAGAGAAAGCGCAGCCAAGAGGAGCCTGGGGCACTTGGGTGCCACCACCAGCAGACTGCCCTGCACCACCACAAGGGGGAGGAGCCCCCACAGGCTGTGACCATGCGGTGGAATATGCTTGGCCCCCATAAGAGGTGACATGTTAAGAAACCTGCAGTGATGAGCTGAAAAATCTTCAAAGGAGTGGTTCTTTCCATATTTGGCAGGAGTCACAGTCACAGAGGAGCCCAAAGAGAAGACAGGAGAAGGAGATGCTGAGTGGCCACAACACAAGATATGTCTTAGGACCCTTCTGAACTGCTGCACCCCAAACCAACCCCAGGACAAAGAGTGGCACGCCCATCATCCTCTGCAACAAGCGCCAGTGGGAAGCGCTGAAGGAAGCAGCATAGTCAGCTGCTTGCTTGCTGGCCTGGCCAGGGCAGCGTCTGTGAGCACGAGTGCCAGATGGTGGAGGAAGTGCACAGGCAATGCTCCTGTGGTGCCTTTCGTCCCCAGAGCCCAGAGGTGGCTCAGGTCTGAAGGAAGGTGTGCTGTGCCCTGCTGGCCGCTAAGATGACTACTTGGGCAGGGAGCTCCAAGTACCTGCTTATTTATTTCCCTTTTAAGTGAAGAGCTGCACCTCTTATAAGGTAACATGTCTTGGAAGGTTGGGTGGGGCTACCCAAAACACGCAGGAATCTATGTGGGCTGATGGGGGAATACTTGGGCTTGGAGCACATGAAGCCTAAGGGAGCGGGGTCCAGTGAAGATGGACGCAAGCCAACTGCACAGCTGCGCTGTCTGGACTGCTCCCGGAGGGTCAATGGTGAAGGGAAGAACACCTGGCCTACAGGGATGCTCCTGCTGAGTGCTAGGGGTTAAAAGCTAATTGGGGTTAACAGCAATTCAGCATGAACCCATCCCTAATTGAACTTGCAACATGCCCTTGAGATGTAGTGAAGAAGCGTTCAAGGGTTCTATTTTTATTTTTCAAGTGGCTGTGAACATTTTGGATTGGGAGATTTTATTTTCCTAATTCGAATTACAGTGTCTGGGGACTCATCCACAAAAGGGAGGTGAGCAAAAGGCAGTGTGGGACCAGAGATAGGATGCAGGCTTTGGGTCACAGGGTTAGGACAGGGAGTGTGTCCTGAGCACTGGTGAGGGACTGGAGGGACTGAACTTCTCAAAGCACATCACATGTGCACAGAAGATAGATATTCAACAGGCATAAGCCCTGGCTGCCTGACCCAAACAAACATCAGCACCTACCAAGTTATCACCACCACCCACCCAGCCTTTGAACATGTCAGGCATGGAAATATGGCACTACTGAAAGCAAGTGTGACCTTCACGCAAAGAACGGTAGGCTGATAGTTCTCTCTCTTCTCCTCTTCCTCTTTCTTCATTCTCTCTCTCTCCCTCTCATTTTATTATTTTTGAGATGTGGCCTTGCTGTGTTGTCCAGGCTGTCCTCAAACTTCTGGGCTCAGGCGAGCCTCCTGCCTCGGCCTCCCAAACACCTGAGACTATAGGTGCATGCCACTACCCTTGGCTGTGATACTATTTTTATTTGACGTCCATGCCTCCACCTTAGTTCAACAAAGTGCAGACAGTCTTTAGGAGAGCTCAAGTACTTCCTGACCAAACACCAGGGACCAGTCACCATGCAGAAGACGACTGCCAGAGAAACAGGACAGGTGCCACACTGGAAACCATGTCAGCACTGTGTGTGCACCACACCTGGTGAGCTCCTGTCACAGCTTAGTCACCAAAAACTCCAGGATGAGGCATCGTGCCATGCAGAGGAGGGTGTCTGAGCTCTATAGAAGGACAGTGCTTCATAGGAAACCATGTAAGAAGCTTTCAGACGTGACCTCCCATGGCACAGAAGATCCGCAGTGACCTTCCTAAGGATTAGCCCAGTGGTGGGCTGACCTAGCGAACAGAAGGAGTCTTGGTGAAGGAGAGGGCACTTGTGCCAGGACAGGCTGTCAGGCAACAGACACCAACCCAACCTCGAAGGAGATACTGCCAGGCTTTCCTCAAGTTGCCTATCCTCACGTCCATGTGGTGCAGAAAGAGTGATGAGGACAGATGGGCTGAGATGCTTCTTTTTAGGGCACCGACTGACTCTACAGGAGCAATGAGTGTTGCCCAACACCTGCCAGAATGTGCTGCTTGGAGGATGGTACCACATCTCCATGTCTGTGGTTCCACCCCGCTTACCCCAGCCCCACATATAGAAGATAACTGGAGATGCCTATAGAACAGACTGAAAGCAAAAACTTCAGGAAGCAAATAAAGATACTGCTGGATAGTGGATGCCTCTGCTCTTCTAAACAAATGTGTGCTTCTTGAGCACCAGGAGTCAACTCTGTACATCTTTTCTTTTTCTTTTTTATTTTTTGGTATTCAGAGGTTGGACCCAGGGTCTGATACATGCTTTGCACGTGCTCTACCACTGAGCTGCACTCCCAGCCCCTCCCCTTTTTTTGCTTTATTTTGAGACAGAGTATTGCTAATTTACACAGGCTGCCTCTAGCCTTGAACTTGGATCCTCCTGCTTCTGCCTCCTGAGTGGCTGGAATTATAGGTGTGCACTGTTGTGCCAGGCTGGGATTTAGCTCAGTGGGTAGAGCGCTGCGCTGCAGTCTCTGAGATCCTGAGTTTAATTCCCAGCATCGCAAAAATGGGAGAAGGGCCTGGCAATCCACTCCCAAGGCAATCCCGAAGCACTCAGCCATTGAAAACCCTATGAGGGTCGCTATGAGTCAGATACCAACTTGACGGCACCTAACAACAACAATAACAACTGCTGTGCCAGGCTACAAATCTTACTCTTATCTCAACCATATCCTCTAGCAGAAAACTGTCTGCTGCTGAACCATTCAGCCCACTATGAACAGGTGAGTGAAGAAGCGAAACGTCTGTGGCTCTCGTCCAAGGTGAACCTGTGCTCACCGGAGGGGGCTGAGATCCAAGCCCAGGCAACAACAGGCCCAAAGGTAAAGAGGTAAAGATTTCATGAGTCCTAAAGCAGTCACTGAGCTGCACAACAGAGCAAAGAAACCAAAGCCACCCAGCAGGAGGCCAACAACCAGGAGCTGGTCAGGAGGGACCTGTGCCTCCACCTGGGTAACTGAGTCGAGGAGTTATGCTGGGAACCTGCTTGGAGCACTCGGTACAGATGCAGACAGGCCACATGGGGATGACAGAGCCACCTCTGCTGTGCAGCTGGTGGAAACGTCATTCTTTTCTGATACCCGGGAGCCTGGGAGAATGATTCTATGAGGAAACCAAGGGAGGGTGGCTGCTCTTTTAGGAGACATGGATCCAGGAACTGAGAGCCAAGGCTCCCAAACAGCCCTGAACAGCAATAGCACTAGCTCCTGCAAGCCCAGACCACCACCCCAGGATGCAAACCCAGTCTGCTGTGGCTGGGAGAGGCTTGGATGGAAGAGATAGGCAAGAGCCTACTGCATGGAGCTGAGGGCGCATGTGCTCTGGGAGGCTGGCGGACCGGGGCGGCCGGGATGCAGGCTGTGCAGGACAGGGCTTCCTGCACCCCTCCATGCCAGCTCAGGAATAGAGTGGGAAACTGACAGCGAGTCTCTGGCCACAGCGCATCGCCCAGCGACTCCTGAGAGCCTGGGGCATGCTGCTCCTCCCCAGAGATATGGCCCTGTCGCAGGGCGATGACCAGGTTTGCTCTCATTACTACCTGAACACAGTGACTTAAAAGCCACCTTTGAGTGTCTAACGTGCGAACACCCTCAGGTCCTTTCCTTAAACTGTTTCCCTTTTTTTCAAGACAATTGGTAACAGACCTAAGTAAGAACAAACCCAGGTAACTTCCTTTACTGAACTGCTTTCTCTAATCCCCTCCCCACTCGGATGAAGTACTGAACTTCTTAGGGACCTGAGGTTTGTGACTATCTTGATGGGAACTCTGGGAGGCAAAATAATGAGCATCTCTTTTTCTGACCCCCAGAAGGGGGAAAAAGAGCAGAGAAGGGGAGGAAATTCACCCCAAACCTCTCTTATCAAGCAGAGACTGAGGAAGAAATACCTGAGATGATCTCAGCGCCACTATGTGCTGGGGTCTCCTGTAGCACCAGGCAGGCACCTCCACCCAGAACCTCCACATGCTGTGTCCCCCGTCAGAGTGGGCCTGTGTCTGCTCAGAATGCAAGCCATGCCCGCAGACAGCTGGCTCCGCCACTGGGTCACCATCTCCTCCCAGCCCTAGCCTTTGGAATCAGGACAAGTCCCACACACACGGTGCAATTAACATCCCCAGCTGTCTCCAGGCCTCCACTTGGGAGCCGGGCAGTGTTTGCATCCAGGTGGGACGCTGACGGCTGGCAGGGAGAGCTCTGCCCACTCCTCTCTACCTAGAACTTTCCCAAGGTCTCTGGGCTTGCTGAGAACCCTTCGGGGCCAACGGCCATCACTCTAGACACTTGGCCTTGGGGGCGGGAAGGCTCAAAATTGGCAGGTGACCCAGCACTGGTGAGCACCACCCGAGTGCCCACATAAGCCAGCACCTCCTGTAAGACCTTTCCTGCATCTCGACTCCCCAAGAAATGGCCACTGTCTCCATTTGAGGAAAGTTGAGTTTGAGGGGGATTAAATGCTTTGTCCAAAATCTCACAACTACTTAGATGTAGCAGCAACTAGATCACCTACAGGTCACCTATATCTGAAGCTCATTCCCTGTTCAACCAACTCAACCGCCTCCCATGATCATGCCCTACAGATCCCCCTATGCCCTGCTCAGGTCTGGCTCCCCGGGGGAGGAGGCTGGGGCTGGGATGATGGCCTTAGCTAGCCACAGCCACTGATTCTCTTGCTCTGTCACTGGAGGACATGCCTGCATGCCTGTGTGGTCTTTCTCAGCTGCAATGCCAGATGGCACCCGGTGGTGGGCAGAGTTCCAAGTATTTGATGCCATAGCTACAACCCTTGTGGTTTGGGGGTAAAGATAAATATTGTGGAAAACCCACACAGTCGTTCCCTTAATGATTATAAGGCATCAGGGTTTATAAAGGATGACCAGCTCCTCACAAGCATGACGGAGAGATGGAATCCAGTACCTGCAGGTCCAGGTGAACAGACAGAGAGGCATGATCTTGAACCAGGGGGGCTTTCAGAGTGTTATGTGGGGAGCTATGGTGGGCAGTGGGAGGCAGGAGCTCTGCCTGCAGTAACAGACCTGCCTCTGGAGCTGGGACCCACTCTAGTAATTCTCTGCTCACTTGTTAGGCAGGAGGAGGAACTGGCTGAGGAAGGGCAATGGTGAGTGACTGGCAACTTCATGACATGTGGACGGCTTCCAATTGCTCCCCTCTGCTTTGCCTCCCCCCAAGATGGAGTGCCCTAGCCCTTGCCAAGAGGGAGCTTCTGTCCTGGTGCTGAGGACCAGAGGATGTCCTGTCCCTTGGGGAAAGGAGGGACCAGCTAGGCATGGAGTAGGTCTGGCTGACTATCAGCAGGTCCCAAAGGATGAGGGAGTGATTTGTGCAATGTCTAGCCACAGGCCCTGTAGGGTTAGCCCAGCTGAAAGTGGTCTTGTCATCCAAACATACATGGAACAGCTCTGCACAAGGTCTCCCGTGGACTCTACGAGACACAGCCCCTGCTCATGGGCGCTCATGGTGAGGCCAAGGAGCTGAATAATGACAAAAGTCCAACTAATGCCATGGCAGGGGGTAGAGAAGCGGAGGTGGGGGCCACAGAGGTGTCTCAGAGGAAGGGTCCTCTGAGCCCAGGGGACAATAAAGGACATGTGTGGCTGAGAAGCAAGGCCAAGGCTTGCCAAGGGTCTAGAGACATGAAAGTGCCCAGTGTTCTTGCAGGACACTGGCCAGGGAGGGTTGGGGGGGACGGAAGGCTGCAGAAGGCGGGGGCAGAGCATACCACAGGGAGTTTAGACTTGGTCTCATGGAGAGGTGCTTCTAGCAGGTTTCAAAAAGGGAAACAGCAGTCAGATATACCTAAAATCAGGCTTGGAAGACTGGAACACAAACAGACCCTCTCTATGACCCTGGGGGCAGTCCTCAAACCGCAAGGTGGCCCGCCTGGACACGAGGAGGGGGCTGGACGTGCAGTCCCCCATGCATGGAGAAGTGCACTTGCCCAGGCTTGGCGCCAAGACCCTGGGCATCCTGTTCTGACTTCTAATGAAGTTTACGAAGGACTTTAATCATGTGGACCATGAGGATGGGGAGAGTCGAGGGAGAACAGTGGAGACATCCATTCTGTCCTGTGGGGACAGAGGAGTGAAAATGCTGTCCCAGGCCCTTCTAGGAACCTGCTGGGAGGCAAAGTAAAAATACACACCTGTCCAGTACAGGCTCCAGAGAAACTCTCATGGAAGGACAGGAACAGGTCACAGGGGAGGCTGGGCATTCCCAGGGTGGCAGGGTTTGGAAGCTCTGGAAGATAGCAACACCCCTCTCTCCCTAGCCCTCCCAGGCTGAAACTTCTCAGGCACCATGGGCTGGGGTTAGTAGCTTTTGCTTTTTAGCTGCTACAGTCTCTCCACAGAACCAGCTCTTAGTCTCGTCTATTGGTGCTTGCTGTCACAGAATGACTAGAAGATGGGTACTGCCATCTCACACACCTGACAGAGCAAGCCACACCTGCTTGGCTATAAACCACTGTGAGCCAAGGGGCCACTGCAGGGCCTGGACTGGAGGTCACCTCAGTCCTGACAGATCCAAAGAGTAAGAGGACTCTAGGGGAATAGGGGGCCATCCATCCAGCCCCTTGGTTCCTTTGGGCAAAGGCACCCAAACCCCAACCACCTGGCCGTTAGGAATGGACCTGCTTAGGTACAGCTGGTTGGGGGGCCATGTGGGTGCTCATAGGCCCGGCAGCCTGTGGGCCGCTCACATCTCCGTGACCACTGCTCTTGGGCCTGGGGCTGGCCCTTGATCCCCTGCCCTGGGAACACGAGGAGATAGGGCCATCGCTTCCTGTTGCTTCACTTTGCTGGCACTGGTGCTGTGCTCCTTGAGATGCCAGGCGGTTGCTTGAGAGGTCCTCTGCATCCTCCCTTCCTCACTCTCCACTCTCTGAGGAGAAAGCAGTGGAGATCGGAATGCTCCACACTTGGGCTGGAGGGAGGGAGGGAAGTCAGGTGCCCAGTGTGCGGGAGTCCTGCAGAGGGGCGCACATAGGCCGAGCTGGCTCCACCTCTCCCCTGCTGACGTCTGACCTCAAAATAGACAGGGAACTGAGTAACCTTGGAGGCAGGGAAGGAGGGAGAAGGCACATCAAGCTGGCTGACTAACAAGGTCTGTGGAACTGGGTAGGAGAAATGACACTAAACCCCCAGCTTCCTTCCAAGTTGGTAGTGAGCATGAGATGGTCTCTGTGTGGAACTGAATGCTGCAGGGTCTGGAGTCCCCCAAGCAGCAGGTACACAGGAAGCTCAAAGAACCATCTAGTAGGGACCCGGGTGGAACCTGCTGCCCTCAGGTAACACAGCGGCCACTACAAACAGATGTACGCCCTCCTTTTCTCCAAGGATGCTCGGAGTCTGAGACAGCCTATGCAGAGATAGGTACAGCTCCCTGTCTGCCCACGAGCACCTTTGGTGTTGATTCCAGGATATCACCAAGGCTCCAGGCTACAGGCCTGTGGATGGTCTGGTCTCTTCACTTCCTCTAGAAGCGCCTGACTGCTGCCTCCCTGCCAGTGCCTCAGGAGGCAGTTCTATAAGGGAGACCAGAGCAGCTTCCCCTGGGGGGAATAGGTGCTGGAGAGGCCATTACAATTGCAAAATGCAGGTTCCTGAGCCTCATGGCCTAAGAATGTGCTACACTAGGTGTGGCAATTGAACCCAGGGCCTCACACATACCAGGCAGGAGCTCTCACTGAGCATAGTCCCAACCAGGAATCCACATTCTCAACAAGGGGCTGAAGGTATTCTCATACCTGTGGTCGAGCAGCCAGACATTGAAAAGCACCACCAAGGCCCTTGCTCCTGACGTGGGGAAGGAAAGCAACTGGGAGGTCTTCCTGGAGGCGGTTTACCTGCCACTCAGGTGGAGCACAGCCTCCCTGCAGTGGCAGAGGAAAGCACCAGAACTATATGGATATCACAGGCCAGAGGGGCCTTGCAGCCCTAGGCAGCATCCAGCCCCCAACATTGGCCCCTGTATGCTGATCCCATCAAAGTTTCCAGGGAATCTCAATCCACAGCTGAGGAAGTTCTTGCCAGTGCCAAAGTAAACATGCCCTTAGTGGCTTGTGACCCTTCCTTTTAAAGTCACATTCTCTCATAGCATCCGCTCGGCGACACCTCTGTGTTTGAAAGCTTATTAAGATGTACCTTGGTCTCCTCTCAGCTAACCCACAAGACTCCTGGAGCTCATGCTAATTAATCACACGGCATCATTAATATGCAACCTGATTGTTTAGTGCTGCATCACGTCCTTCATAGCTGTGTCCCACACATCTTCCTGCTGTCCATAAACCCTCTGGGTTTCTGTGGCTCCTTCTGCCTCCTTGGGGCCAGGGTGTACTAGAGAATGCACACACAGCTCTTCTCTGCACACATGGGCTGCTTCTGAGCCAGTGCTGCTGGCTGGGACACGGGCTACACAGAGGAGCACAGTTATTACTTTAGAGTAAGTGCTTTATTTAATTAAACAATTACTGCTGGCCCTGGGGCGCTATTTAGAAGGACACCAAGTTCTGCTTACAGTCTGTACCCTGTGGTAGAGAATGAGCATCATTCAGGGAGCAGCCTGGTCTCCCAAAACTGAGCAGGGCTACCAAGTGCCACAGACTGATCTGTAAGACAGAAGGAACAGACACAGTAGGAGAAGGAGAAAGAGAAGAGTTTGGTAGACAGCTTTCATTCTAGTCTGCACAAAATACTTAAGCACATTCCACATTATTCTAGGACTACAGGAAGGTTTGGGGCTCGGGTTTAGCTCATGTGGTAAAGTGCTGCTCTGCACTCTGAGGAACTGGGTTTGATCCCCAGCATCGCAAAAACAGGATGACATGGCAGTCCATTCCTGAAGCAATCAGCCAATGAAAACCCTATGAGGGTCATTATGAGTTGAACCCAACAAGATGCCACCTAACAACAACATGGGAAGGTTTCTGAGTTTGGTAGACTAGAGTCTTTTTTGCATGAAATAAAGCAGGAAAAAAAAAAAGTGGAGGAAGGACTTGAAATCAACCATAAAGATATCTCCTTAAAGAAATAACGTCACTGGGCATGGTGGCACATGGCTGTAATCCTGGCACCTGGAGGTTGAAGGGGGATCACGGAGTTTGAGGCCAGCCTGGGTTACATAGTGAGACCCTGTCTCAACAAACAAAACAAAACTAACCAACCAAACTGAAGGATAAAGGCCCTTTTAACTGTCTAGCAGGGGGAGCTTTGGAAGCAGAGGAGGATGCAGAGCGTGGAGGGCCAGGTGGAAACTCCCCTGTGTACATGCACATGACTACGTACAGATGGGGCAGAAGTGGGGATCAGCCCGGGGGTTTGGGAAGCGAGGTGCCCTAGGATTTTGTCCCTGAATGCACTGCTCACAAATGAGAAGGGCTCAAGCATCCAGCTCAGGGTCTGACTGGGATCAGCATGACGTGTGTATAAAAATGGTCCTGAAAAAACACAGTGCAGAAGGTCCCCGGCAGGAATGAATGCTCCCCATGGAGACCTACTTGGAAGCTCCCCAGCCAAACTGGCCTGTGCGGGAGTGCGGGCCACAGGCTTATGCCATAGCTCTGCAACACGTTCCTGGCTATGGGTATGTGTGTGGGGTAGGGTGGGGTCATCCTTGGTGCTATCTTTGGTGGGCTGCTTAGCACGCCTACCTCCACCCAGTGTCTACTTGGTTCTCCAGCTACATGAAAGAGGCTTTGGGTTTTTGCACCCCTGTGCACAGGAATGCTTGGATGCCTCCCCTCACACAGGAGATGGGGTCCCAAAGCTCTGTTTACAAATGCTTCATTTTCACAGGACATTTTTAACCGACAGGGAAACTAAGTCCTTCAGGGAGACCCACAGTGAGTCTTTCTATGAACTGATAGCTATGTAATAATCAACCCCGAGTGTTTTACATATCTGGATTTCCATATAATGGGAGTACACTGGGTGTGTGTGGAGGGGTCACAAGGTTATGGCACACAAACTCAGTGTTCCTGTCACCTATGGTTTCCCTGAGTGAACTGGGGAAGGAGGTGAGGGAAAGGATGAGCAACCAGGTAAGTCAAGCTGTCCCTCTGCAAGTGCCCAGGGAGTGCACAGGCTTTCTCCAGGCAGGGAGTATCTTCCCACAGTGCCCAGGAGTGCATGGGCTTGCCCTGGGCAGGGCATATCTATTCATGGTGCCCACGGTGCCCAGGCTTGCTCTGGGTAGGTAGTATCTGCAAGGCTGGACAAGTTACTTCTCAGAAAGGGAGACATGTGGGATATCTTGTCATGTGGTACCCAACCTGCCAGGGCGAAGAGGCTCTATGTGGTTCACCTGGCTCAGGACTGAGAACCCAAGTCCCTTTCCCCACGAGGGACCTCAAACAGCGCCCATCAGCGGCTCCCGAGGCTAGGTGGGCAAGTAGTGGGGCTGAGGCAGACCATATCCTGCCTGCTGATCCTGAGTCCCACGAGTGGCCTTCTTACTGACCCTGTGGGGGAGGCGGTGTGGGGTCTGCGCAGCGTCCTCTAAGCTGATATGTCAGGTTCTGGCCATGGCAGTGGCAGGACGTGGGATATGATGGATGGTGGGCTTAATGCCAGCTGACAGAACCCGTGTCCCTGAGAGCGTCATTAAAAATAAAAGCCATCTTCTCACTGAGCAGGAGGAGAGGGCTCTGGTCAAACACCCAAAGGCCCAAGGGTGGGGGAGGCGGTCACAGCGTGGCTCATGGGGGTGTTGCCAGGTTGTCCTTGGAAAGAAGAGGGGCAGGACTACAACAGCATTGCTGGAGGGATGGTGGGCTGGGGGCTCACAAGGTCCCTGGGCAGGGGTGGGCAAATACACGCCAGGGCTGGAACAATTGACAGGCAGCCTAAATTTCACTTGGGGGGTGGTGGTCAGAAAACCAAAAAACAAGAGGCTGTCCCTGTATAAGATGCACAGCCAGCTCCTGGGGGAAAGAAAGAAAGAAAGAAAGAAAGAAAGAAAGAAACAAACAAACAAACACACACACACACACAAACTCCTGTCCCTGGGTTATTGATTTCCTTGAAAAAGAAAGAGACAAGTGAATCCTTCTGAGTCCGTCATTTCACCCTGAGCGCAGTTGCTGCTGGGGCCGGGGCTCGCTCTGGGTTAGGCACCAGCTCCTGCCAAGGTAGCAGGGGCCTATATTTCTGGGGAGTGGGGAAGAGAGTCATTCTTCCTTGAGACCCCAGCTCCTGGGACAAACACAGGGCTCAGCACATGTGGGGACAAAATGGACCTAGGACACGTGTACCCCCAGAGGCTCAGAGCCACAGAAGATGCCTTAGCCTCCCAGTGAGTCACACCCTGGGCAGCAGCAGCCCGGGCCTGGGTCAGAACTACTCCACTCGTGCACCTGAGGGCCACCTGCTGTGACGGGTGTCCTTCCATGGATGAGCCGGTGGAAGGGTGACTAGTGAAACAACCCCAGCTGTCCAGAGCCTCCGAACCTGAGGAGGAGTTGACAAGGTGCATGCTGGAAGGGAGAAGAAAAGAGAAGGAAGAAGATGGGTGTCCCTGGCAGGCCCACGAGGTCGCTATCCTCGTAAGGAAGCACGAGGATGTCCCAGACACCCTAAGCAGTAGCCTCCCTATCCCAGGAGTCCCCTCCTGACTTGTTCTGGATGGTGTTGGGCCGAGTCCTAACCCCTGGGAGCCAGACAGGAGAGTGCCCATGCCCAAGGGGGCACACACACCAGACTGCCTGTTCTCTGGGCTGAGGACTCTGCTCCCAGCTTCCAGGAGCAACTGGGACCCCAGGCTCCTCCCCAGAAAGCTGGCTGCTTCTGTTGCAGTTCCTGCCCAGTACTCCCGAGTGAGGGCCGGCTCTCCTGTCTCACCAGGTCCATCACCAGCCAGGGCCTGCGCTGCATGAATCCGAGGGCCTCATTCACCTGTTTCCTCCTGGTGTTGTGCTCTGCAGGCTCTGCTACGGAAGAAAAGAGCCTGAGCGCGCAACACAGTGGCCCCCAGAGTGCACAATTCTGGCAAAGTCATCGAGGCTCCCAACACTGCGGGCTTCCTGTCAATTTTCCCTCCTCACTGGTCCTGAAGGCCTCTAGGCCACCTCCTGCCCCAGAATGGATCAGAATAAATACGCAAGTGATGGCAGTGGGGACCCACTTATTGGCAGATGTCACAGCCCCAGGGCACAGTGGCCTAGACTAAAAGTACAGAGAGAGACTATGGCAGGGGAAGGGAGCATCCTTGGGAAGAGGAGCTCAATTCCAACGGTAGGGAAGATCCACTCCACCCTCTGGGAGTGAGGGGCAGTGACAGGGACAGACCATCAGAGCTGACGGGGGAAGTGCAAATGCATCTCAACAGCAGGACGCCGTGATCAGGTTCACTGCCCCACCCCACCACAGATGTGAGGCTCAGAGGACTAAGAACAGGCCCTCCCCACCCTGAACCCGTGCATCACAGCACACAGACCGAGCCTCAGGTGCAGGCAGCAAGTCTGTGCTGGGGGCAAGAGGACCAGGTGGAGAACCCCAAGACCTGGGCTGTGCGCTACAGCTCTGGGACCCTGGAGAAGCCACCACCTCCAACTATCAGTTTTCCCTACCGTAAAATGGGATGATGCCATGTACTTTACTGTGTGGCTGGGAGGCCTAAATCAGAGATATGAAAGTCACTGGTAATATGCCATGCCGAGGTGAGGTGAACCAAGGCATGTAGGAATATTCAAGCTTGGCATGGCACTGCCATGCGAGTGTGTGACTCCCTCCCATTCTCTCACTAAGAGGAGAGGGCACCTACTTTAGGAAGAAACCATTTGGTTCAAAAGGGGGGCTGCACACTGTTTTAAGTGTTGCCAAGAGACAAAGACCAGTGTTGCAGCATGAGCTGGAGCCAAGGGGGAATCAGAAAATATGGTCTCCTGGCAGAGAACAGACAGGGCTCTAGATGATGCTCCAGAGGACTCTGCCCATGCTAACCTAGCTGAATCTCAGGGTGACTCCTCTTCTAGGAAAAGGCCAGCAGGCAGAACTCCCCAGTGCCCCACTCCCTTCTTCAAGGGGGTGTCTGGAGGGAGGCTGGGAAAGAGCCCTCTGCCCACAGCGGGTGGCAGGGCCTTTGCCAGGCACGTGCAGGCTGCAACTCTCTCCCGAGCACTGGGGCCCTTAGAGGTAGATCTCATAGCTCCTGCGTTCAAGGCAGGAAAGCAAACCTGCGTGACCTTGTCCTATCCCAAGGCAGCAATAAGGGGCCCCCTGCTCAATATGGCCAGTTTGTGGCCGGGTCTCCAGCAAGGATAAGCTCTGTTTTGCCATCTGTGCTCCAGCTCTGTTGGGCCAATGCCTGCTGGGCGGCCTGTGACCCAGCAGCATCCGCCCACCTGTAAGTGTCGGATACCGCCCCTTTTTCTGAAAGGCAAGATGCTTTTGGTACTGATGGGCTCCACGCTGTCCACTCAGGGGTCTCCACTGGCATTCTCTAGGAGGAGAGACAGATCTCAGGCAAGGGGTGGAATGACAGGGTGGAGGTGCTTCAGGAAGAAGGAAGCAGTAAGAACGATGGGCACTGTCTGTCCTAGCAAGAGCGGCACAGCCCTCAGGCCCAGGGGACAGCTCCACTCACACACAACCCTACCACATCACCAGGGGTCTCTGGCCCCTTGGCACTGCAGCACAGAAGGGACGAAATGCCACATTCTGATTTTGTTCTCTAACAAAGCTGGAGCTCTGTAGAAAGAATCTCAAGATGTTCCCCAGCCTGGAGGCAAGGTTATTTTTTGAAAGAGATGGGGTGCCTGACACTTTCCCATTTCATCCTTCAGGAGAGGATGGGTGGCTAGAGGGGGCAGAACCCAACTCTCACAGGCCTTAGTAACAGGGCTCAGGTCACTGCTGGCTCCAGCTGGGCCAGCCCTCCAGGATACCCAAGAGCTCATCTGAAGCAGCAAGGGACGCAGGGGACCCTCTACCCCACAGCACCCTGCTCTGTGGCTACTGCAGGGTAGGAGGAGAAACTGACTCATAGCAGCTGTAGTGGGAATCACAGGAAATGGCTAGGGGTCGTAGGTGCCAGGAGGGGAGGAGGATTTTTCCATTCATTATGCTCGAGGGCTCTGGGAGGCGACTGGTAGCTGCTGGTGGAGGGAGCTCCTTTCTGGACGGAATCATGTTGTTACACATAGGCTGGCCCCATAGGCAGTTAGTAGCCTAGAGATTCTTGATCCTGTGTGGGCTTCTCAGGAGCTTTCCTGGGAAGTATTAGCAGGGATGGTTTCTAGAGGACTCTCTCAAAATTATGCCACAACTAAGCCCGTGTTTTCATCTCCCGCAGTATACTGCCCCAGAATAGAAATGAAGATGTGGTTACTACTGGGCCCTTTCTAAGATCCAGGCCAGGGAGGGCGTTCTTTACCTGAGACAAAGAGATGATCTGTGCACAGGGCAGGAAGGTGCTGTAAATCCACCCCTCTCTGCTCAGTGCCTTGCTGAACACTTTGGGTGAACCCTGGCTGGCAATAAAATCAGAAAGAGCTGGTGGTGACAGGCATGCTGGGGTCTCTAGATGGGATGGACAATCTGAATGTGAATGACTGCAGGCGACGGCGAAGGACAGACCTCCTGGGATCTGAACAGGCCCTGCGGTAGAGTCCAGCTCCCCTGACAGGAGAGGAAGATGCCCTTCTCACCTGCAAGGGAGTTCAGGTCTGCAGGAGGAAAACTACATCTTTGCCACCCCCTTTCCAGCTCACTAAGGGAAGGAGGGACTACAAACCCCGTCACCGGGGGGTCAGGAGGCTCTGCTGTTCTGCAGGGCCATGGATCCTGGAAGCCACACGCAAAGCTGTAAAGCAACTTCCGAGGCCATGCCCACCCAGGCTGGTGTGCCTTGAGTTCCTCGGAATCAGGCAAAAGAGTGTGGGCAAAGCAAAATCCTCTGGGCTGATGGAAGCTCCACTGCGCCCCTCCTCTCATCTGCCTCCCAGTTGCCTCCCATTGGCCTCCCAATTCTGGTGTGGTCCCAGGCACTAGAACAAGCTCCATGAGTTACAAGCACAATATCTGCGAGATGGAAGGCAGTGATTAATCCCCGTCTGCCTTCATGAGGGCTCCTTCTGGTCGGTCAGAGTTATAGAGACTCAGAGCGAGGCTTCCATTGTGTGGAAGGTTTAGAGGAACAAGGAACAGGACGATTTAACAAGGTAATAATAATGCTTCTGAATAATTTACCAAGCAAATGGCAGCAGCCAATATGCCCAGCGTTCAGTATCCATTTTTCTGGTGGGAGGGGAGGATGCCGGCAGGGTCTGCAGACTCTGGTAGCCTCCCCAGGAAGGAACCAACAACCCCTCAGCTGCTGTTGCCCCTCCCTCGAGCCCTTTGGACCCCTTCCTCCACATCCTCTCCCTGAATAGAGGATTCAGAAGGGCCTCGTACTTACTAATACTTCTGCTAATTTTATCAGTCATGATGTACTGATGTACTGAGAGGCTAACGAGGCCTTGGCTGGGCCTCCAATGCCTCGGCTTTTCTGTCTGCCATGCCCAGTTCCTGTGCCCCACACCAAGGCGGGGAACTGCAGCAGGGCACCAGACTATTTAATTAGCTACTGAATCCCCACCAGACCTGCAATGCGAAGATCAGAGACATCATTCTACCACAAGATAAATTCCCAACCATAGCTGAAGCCACAAGAGGAGAAACGGACCATCAACTGGCTGCCCCAGAAATACCAAGAATAACAGATCTCTCTGTCATCTAAAATACCAAGAAAAGCAGATCTCTCTGTAGTCTAGGTCATAGGGCTCCTACAGGAGTCCACAGAGTGGGACCAGGAAGGCGAAAACCATTCAGTGGCCCTGAAGGTTAACAAGTCCAGACCTCAACAACAGAGCTGGCAGGGTGTACAGAAAACCTCTTGCCAGGAGAGGGATAACTAAGTCAGGAGGCCATTGCCAAAAAAGCTTGGCTCTCTCCTAGCCCACCTCCCCCTTCCAATCACCTAAGTGGCCACGTGTCACACCCAAATCTGTACCAGGGCAAGGAGAACCAAGAGGAGGCAGAGAATATTAATAGATACTCCAAAAGCTGAAGGGAAACATTTGTGAGCCCCACCTCAGGAGCAGGCAGAGATAAATAACGGTTTCTGCTGTTGCACCTTATTATCCGTGGCCCGACTGGCATATTATACAGCTCCACCACCAAAGCACCATGGCACAAAGCAATCAAGAGTGAGCCTAGGGATTCATCTTCCCTTGTTCACTGGGAGGCAGGAAGATAGGCAGAGGGCCGGGCTGATCCTGCCCTGTCTGTAGAGCTCATTTGTGATTAGGGTCAACTGTAAGTCTTGTCTCTCTGGTCAAGAGACCCAGCATTTGCCCCTGTGCTTCTCAGCTGGCCTAGAACTTAGGTGAAGACACAGAAAACCTCTGCAACATGAGATGTGGCATTCTCAAAGAGCTTTGCAGAGCACCCCTCAAGCGCTGAGCTAAGTCTACAACAATCCATGCCCTGGAGCTGGCAAGGACACAGACACTAATTCAAAACCACATCCCACTTTGAGGCCTAGCTTTCCACTGGGGGGAAGGCCCAGGTATTCAGCCAGAGAGGAGAGATGCGCAGGACCCCTCTCTGAGGAAAGGGTCCAATCAGAAAGGAAAGGTGGTTCAAACGCCCTTGCCGTGCTGGCTGCCCCATGTGCCACATGCTGGGTGAAGATACTCACCAGGTAGATGCGGTAGGCGTCTACTCGACGCAGGGGACCCCAGCACAGGTCAGTGTCATTGTATTTGGTGTCTGCCTCCATGCCACAGGACTCATTGTCAGCAGCACTGCTGAGAGAGCAATGGCAGACTTGGGCTCAGGGTGGTCTCCTGTTTGGTTGGGAAGAGACATAGCCACCCCCAACAAGGCTTCACCTCTAACAACTTGACTTCTCATAAGCAATCTTTTAGGATGCGCCCCACTTGTTCCCGCAGCACCATTTCCTGATGACTTATGGGCCCTTGGTGGGAATTCAAAGCATCTTCTCAATGGGGCAGGGAAGGGGACAACGGTGCAGACCATGTCCCTGGAGGACAGAGGGCCCAGTGTGTGTAGGAAAGGGCCTTGAGCCATGGACTCGCTTGCATTGTGCTTCTACACTGGGCCCTCTGCCTTGACTGGCCAAGGAAGTGCCCTGGTCTACAGTCAGTGTAGTGCAAGGAGGGAGAGACACTTACCAGGTCACCTGCATGAGGGAGAAGGGCACAGCCGCAGCATAGATGGCCAGGTCTCCATACAGGTAAACAATGATGCAGAAGTAGAACAAGTTTACACCCACTGAAAGCCACAAAGCCAATGGTCAGTGAGCCAGGGAAAGATGTCTGCCTTCTCTCCTGATGACTAAATCTTTACCTCTCCCATCATGTTCAGTACTACAAAAAGTCGCCCCAAAGTCCCATCTGTTCGGGTTGGTGACTGCGACATTGGCAGGAGATATATTAGCTCGGAACCTGCCCCTGAGACGGCTCAGAGATCAGAGAGATTTCAAATCTAGACAGGTGCCAGGTGAGTAAGAGGCATAGCCGGCCTGGGAGAAGCAGGAGGCACCTCACCCTGGGGACAGGCTGTAGGAGGGAGGGAAAAGAGAGATGTCCAGAACCAGCAGCCTGAACCCCCAAGTGCATTGGGGCCACAGCTAACACAGGGCTCAAAGACAAGAGATGGTGACTGAAGAGTGGAAGGGGAGGGCAGTGGGAGGTGGCGCAGCTCTCCCGCCGCAATGGAGTGTGTTAGAAGCCCTGTACATCTGAAGACCCAGCACCTCCTCCGAGTCTGCGAAATCACCTAGCAGGTGGCAGTCACGGGTGAGCTGGTGTGCTGGGGAGAGATGGCTCCAGACAGGCTCCCCTTGCCTTCTTACCAGCAGTGCTGGCCAGGGACAGCACTGTCTCTGGAGTGTGTGGGGCATCGAAGCCCCCTCTGCAGAGGCAAACCTCTGTCCCCCTCACTGCAGAATGAGCCTGAACTAGGAGGTGAGAATGCAGGGCTCTTGTCCTAATTCTCAACCGTGGCCAGTTCTGGAATAATTCTTATCTTTTCCAGTGAGAATTCCACCCATGCAATTATCTGTTTATGATTCCACTATAAAGATCAGGGACAGGAACTCTGCAAACAGTGGCTGGGGCTCCACAACCTGTAGGTTACAGCCCCAGATGCCAGGCTCGAGCTCCTGTGCAGACTAATTCCTCAAGTTTTTGATGTCACTGGTCTCAAGCTGCTGGCCAGAAAGTAAAATGAAGTGACAGTTTTTTTCTAATCTTGGTGGCTCGGAAGAGCCTAGAGGGTCCCTGGGGGAAAGCCTAGGAGCTGTCACTCCTGGGTTATATGAGGTCAGTTCTGCTCCTAGGAATCTGGGGGGAAAAGAGTAGGAAAACACGGTTTTCTAAAGGACCCATAAGGGCCTAGTACCTGCTTTTTGAACATGCTAGGTGACATGGCCTTCCCTGACTTGTCAGAGAAGGCCTCAATGTCCAGAGGCCCCTGGGGCTGTCACTCCTGCCCCAGGCTCTCGGTGTAGCTGGCTCTAGCTAGCCTTTCTACTCTGACACCAGTCCTACCTGACAGGAGGCATGTCCCCTCCCCATTCCCTTTCCGCCACCTGCCAATAGCTCCAGTGTCGGCTGTTTATAAACTGCTCTTGGCCCTCCCTGATCAATAAAATTTCATTACTAGACACAAAGTAGGAGGATCGATGAACCTCCTGAGAGGACATCAGTGCCCAGGCCTGGCATTTCTAATTACAAGAAATGAGTGGGGAACCCAGGAGAGCCTTGGGTGGAGGGCGGCAGCCCTGCCAAAGGGGAAGAGGACAATCCAACAATACGGTTTATGCATAGAACAGAAAAGCAGTTGTTTTGTAACCTATCCCTCACTGGGACATTTGGCAACATCCGAGGAGTTTATTTAATTTTTGGTGGAACCAGGGATTGAACCCAGGGCCTCAGGCACAGTAGGCAAGGGCTCTACCACTGAACTGCACACCCAGCCCTTTATTTATTTATTTATTTACTTTTGAGAGAGAGTCTCACCAAGCTGCCCAGGCTGGTGTTGAACTTACTCTGTAGCCCAGGCAGGTCTTGAACTTGTGATCCTCCTTTCTCAGCCTGAGTAGCTGTGATCACAGGCCTGTGCCACCAGACCTGGCTTTCTCTGTGGAGCTTTCATTGTCAAAACTAGGAGGTACTGCTGGCAGCTAGAGGTCAGGCGTGCAGCTCAACATCCTACAAGGCCCAGGCCAGGCCCCCACAACAAGGAGTGGGCTGGCCCCACGTCAACAGTGCCGAACTTGAGAAGCCCTGCAGGGGACAATGAGGAGGCTCTTCTCAGCATGCGGCTGACCCCACATAAACATGCTACTTTCCACTGGATTTGGGGAAATTAGGAGTCTGGTCCATGGGGGTAAAGAAGACAAAAAAACATTCCCACAGAAATCAGAGCAGACCACTAAACACGAAGATGACAAAAGTCCAACATGCACCTTATTCTACAAGCCTGCGTTTGGAAGCGGCCTCTGTGTGTGGCTGCCAGGAGGCAACGCTTACACTCTCTCAGTCTCAGAAGATGGGGAGCAACAGAAACAGAACAAGGGAAAAGCTCTGAAGTAGGCTGAGCACAGCCAAGCTGGTTCTGATGAATTCTAGAAGTCTTCCCTGAGGCTGGTCCAGGAGGGACGGTGGGGCCAAGTCTCGGGCAGCATGAACCCATTATCACCTCTCTGCACCGACCATGAAATTGCACCACTGATTCCAAACTGAGTGCTTCATGTCCCAAAGACTAATCAAGAAGATTCCAGTTTCTGCAGCCTTCCTGACCCTAGAGTAGACTGACTGAGGGAAGACACCTCCAGCAAATTGGGACTTTGAAAAGGAGCAGGAACCCTTCTAGGACAGCTGCAAAGGGAGGGACTTTGGGAGACTACATGACTCTCAAGGATGCAGAAGTGGGTAGGTTTGGGTGTTAAAAACAAAATTCTTAAAAAACTTATCTTCCAGAAGAACAAGATTTGCCACGAAAGTATCCAGTGCTATTGCTGGGAGACCCAAACATCCAACATTGGACTTGGGTGGATCCCTGCAGGTAGCCAAATGCCAGTCAGAGCAGGCAGAGTGAGAAGGGAACACATCGTTGGGCTCGCCAGGGCTCTGATACCCACACAGCAACAGGAATGGGCTCCTGGCGCCCTCTGCTGGACGCTGGGGAGCATATCCAGGCATGTGTGCGGCAGATCCTACCAGTCAGAGGGTATTGTCCCAGACAGTGCAGGCCACCAAACACTGAAGCCAGAAGCAATCTAGCCAGATGGCTTCCATTGTTTCTGTCACTGGAAAGTGACCTAGGATTTCTGACCTCCACTGAGGTAGTTACTTTTTCACTCTTCACACCAAGGGTTAGGGAGGAAGCCAAGGAAAGCAAGTGAAAGCAGGACAGGCCTCTCAGCAAGGTGGCCTCTCAGGTGCTCTAGGAGTAGGTGGCCCATTTGCTCCCACCCATGGCTTGCCCTGCCCTTAGTCTAGTGGAACTCTCATTACAATGGCCAGGTGTGCATGGAAGGTCCCACTTACGCCTTCCTCATGTCCCACACACAAAGAACTATTACCTTTATTGAAGAACATGGAGGCCATCTGTCCCATTTCCACTCGGTCTGTGATTTCAAAGAGGTTGGGAGATGCACGTCTCTCTGTGAGGCCAAAAGAACAAGGAGGGGGCAGTGGTTCTTTATTGGAAGAGTTTCCAGAGCGTGTCTATGAACTCTGGGAATTTCCAGAATAAGAAAACTCTCAAGCATCTCCAGCTCTTGCGGAAACCTTTCCTAATGTTTCCTGCTTGAAGCATTTTAAAAGCCTTTTCATTTGGCTGTGGTGCTGGGGACGGAGCCCAGCGCTTACTTCATGTTAGGCAAGTGCTCTACCCCTGAGCTGCACCTCCAGCTCCAAGTGTGTATTTTGGAAGAGTTTAGGGATGCTCTTTGTGGAGTGAAAGGGAAAGCAGGTACCCTCAGCCCTGGCCTGCTGAGAACAGGGATGAGACAGTGAGCCAAGGGGCTGTGTTTAGGAGGGGGTGAGGTAGGAAGATGAAGCCAGACACCCATAGTCATCCAAGCTTCTAGTATGCATGGAGAACCAAGCACTCAATCATTTCGGTGACAGCAGGAGAAGTGGGAAACAGGCACAGAGCTTGGGCAGAATGCCAGGCTGCAAACATCAGTATGAGACAGAACCAGCAGGGGCCAGGCCTGTGCCTGTGCCCCTAAAGACTGTGCTGTGCTTACAGTACCCTGGTGCTGTCCTAGGGACTAACCCACAGGTGGGAGATGCCAGAGGATGTCTGCAAGAAGACTCCCACGGCCCTCTCCACAAAGAGAGGAAGCCCTGTAGACCAGTACAGGGCCTTCCCAGCAGCCCAAGACTTACGCACAGACAGGATGGGTCGTTTCTCTGCCCGCTCGTAGTTGTCCTGGCTGAGGATGTCACTGTCTGAGGCTGTAGAGGAATCCTCATCTTCCTCTTCCTGGGAGGTGGTGGAAAAGACAAGGAAAGAGAAGGAGTGTATAGCTCTACAGAAACCCCCAGCAATGGTGAACCCATTATTTTGGCCTTTCTTTCCATACGGTATCTGCTTAGGAAGCTCTCACCATGCCCTAATCCTAACTGTCACACAAGAAGGTGGGGATGCTCAGCACAGTTCCTGGGGGTAGACATTCAGAATGACTGTGATGACTCCAGGTGGGTGTGGGAGGGGCCAAGTCTCCAATGCTAAGGCAGCAGACACTGAGTTCCCTAGGCTTTATGTGACTACTACATTGCTGTCCTGCAACTTGCGACTAGGATCCTACAGTAGCACTGTGGAGAGGGCCCTCCCTTCACTGGGAAGAAGTCCCAGCTGCTGAGAGTTGCAGGTACACCACTGAACACAGGCACCAGCCAGAGACAAGAGCAACACACACACCTTGTGGGTTTCCATCCTCTTCCAGCGGAGCTGAGCATTGGCTGCAGCCATGGCCTCCATCACAAAGGTAGTCGTCACAAAGCTAAGAGGAAGCCACATGTTAATTGCTGGGAGGAGGCTGCAGAAGGTACAGAGTGACCCGACCAACAAACCCACGACCCACGGTATTCTCTCCTCCCACAACTGTTCCCTAGAGAAATTCTGAGACGGGTCTTTTCCCGGTACAATCAAATGTGCGTGCACTCAATGTCCTGTGTGCTTACGTAACATCACTACCTACACTTAGGCTGCGTCTCCAATGCCCGAGATAGGGGTGTGAAGTAAGCTGACATTGGCCAGACTACTGAAGGGTTAGCGGGTGCCACAGGACAGCATTTCAGCAGGGGCCTACTGGGGCAGATAAACAAAGCTCTGAGTTGGGAGGGGAGGCTGATTCACAAAGGGGCCTCCCAGAGCTTCTAAAAAAACAGTCTGCCGCTTTCATCTCTCCCTGTGAAGTAAGATACATGCAAGCAACCACCTCCCGATTACACACACTAGTGCAAAGCACACAGGTGTGGGTAACTGGTAACAGAACTTGGTTGAAATCCATCCCTTTTTGCTTTGGCAGTACTTGGACTTTTACAATAATCTTAAAATAAACTTGGGTTACAATGGCCCCTGTCTAAGGGGAGATGGGGAGGTGGCAGCAGACACTTGCCAGGAAGTTGGACTAGAGTGGACAAATCATCTTTTCCTCTCCTCTTACAGAACCCTATGGTCTAGGTGGCAGCTGGAACCCATGATGCTCTGTTCCCAGGAGATGCAGGGGGGGCTACCTGCAGGTGAAAGCTAAGGCCTGAGTCCATCCTGGCCATGGAATTACTTAGGGTGAGCCTTCATCCCCCTTTTTCTCAAGGTCAGCACAACTCTGCCCCTCGGCCCTATGGTCAGGGGTAGGTGGGAGAGGAGCAGCTGGGCTCCACAGCAGTTACACCCGCACCCCGCCACCCTAAACTCCAATCACCTCAGCACCTCAGAAAGGTTTCTCATTACCTTGCCTGTCTGTTTTAAGAGCTTTATGTTTTTCCTTCTTTTGGGAAGTGAAAGTAAAATCAATCTCAATTAAGGCATAAAGAGACTTCTCATGGGTGCATAAAGGCAACTCATCGATCATGTTCAAACATAAACGAGTTTAGCAAGGAGGGGACATGTCGGCCCCTACTTGGGGGCCCCTAATAAACACTTCCCATTCAGATGGGGCTGTCTGGGCTGAAAGTCCTTTAAAGGGGACAGACAGTCACACAAGGACAAGGACTTCTAGAGCTCTTGGCAGCCAGGGCTCAACATCTATAATGACCCAATAGTACTCCAAGCTATACCTGAAGGCCCCCCAAAAGAAATGCATAAAGCAACTGAAAACCCTGCTTGCTTTCCCAGCCTGTGCAGACTCTGCTGGGGCTCCATTTGCTTCAACTGTCCAGCTTGTCTCATTCCTTCTATGGTGCTTGCTCCCTTCTCCTTCAAACCCTTGTTCCAGTCCTGCCTGCTGGCCCCTGGCCCCCCACTTGCTCCTGCAGTCCCCACCTCCAGCCTCCCCCACCTGTGCTTGGTCATTTCTCAGTATTATTTGTCACCTTCCAACTTGCTCTGCAATTGACGCATTTGTCATCTGCATTACCCAGTGTCTGCGCCCAAAGGATGCAGTCAGGTCTGTGAGGGAGGGACCTTCGCTTGTTCAGTGAAGCACCCCAATCCTCGTGCAGACAGAGGGGTGCCGCCTCTCTCAGGGAGGTGCTCCTTGGAGATATCTGCAGGTGCTCCTGCCCTCCTCTTTAGTATGGATTCCTATCTGGGTAAGGGGGTGGGACATGCCTTGTCCTGAATCCATTGGGAGCTGGGGCCACTTGGGAAAGGACTTCAGAGCTACACACAGGATCCTTGACAAAAGCCTTAGGGAGACTTTGCCCCCTGAAAGCACCAGCTGGTAACCCCACATCTGGCTCACAGAGCAAGTGACCCTGAAGGCTCAGGGGGGCATAAGGCAGGTCCCTTAACTAACGACACATGTGTACCTGTGGGTTTATCACTTACTTGGCAAATTATCTTTTTTTGGCGGTACTGGGGGTTGAACCCAGGGCCTCATGCCTGCATGCTTTGCAAGTGCTGGACCACTGAGCTGCATCTCCAGCCCATTTTTTACTTTTTGAGACAGGGTCTCGCTAAGTTACGCAGACTGCCTCCGGTCTCAAACTTGCGATCCTCCTGCCTCTGCCTCCCCAGCCGCTGGGATTACAGGCGTACGCCACCACACCTGCCTTGGCAAATTATCTTAAATTCTAAGTTCCAACTGATTTCCCAGATGACCTTAATGTCTGTTAGATTTTTCTTCTGTGGCTAGATGGCATTTCTCAGAGAGCAGGGACTGATGGGCAATGCAATAAAGTACAGAGCAGAGGAGGAGATATAGCCAGCACCACGTGAAACACCCCAAGACTAGTGTGGTGTCTTGACTGAAGTCCCAGCTGCTGAGAGAGTTGCAGGTACACCACTGAACACAGGCATCAGCCAGAGACAAGAGCAACACACACACCCTGTGGGTTTCCATCCCACTACTTTTACTAGCAGTAGTAAAAGTAGTAAGGGTTGTGTAACTCCTTCATCAACGGGAGGCACTGAAGACCTTTGGATCCCCTTCCTCTCTCTGGGCCATCTTAGACCTCACTCACCCAAATACACCAAAGACAAATGCCTACCCACCTCTCCAGTGCCTTCCTATTAATTAGGAGACACTCTGACTTCCCGGCCAGATTCCCTCCAGCTCCGCTCCCAGCCCCCATGTGACAGCCTCCAGCGTCACTTACCTCATGAAGGCCAAGAACACTAGCAGGACAAGGCTGACAAGCCACCCAGCGGTGGCAAAGGCCTTGGGCATGGTGAGTGCGCCAGTGCCCACGATGAGGTTAAACATGTACACCAGCCCGACCTGGAACAGACAGGAGTGACGTTCAAGCCCAGGAAGTAAACAACCTCTCCCCTCAGGGCCCCTACAGACAGCCCAGATGGACAGCACACCACAGAGGCCTTCCCAGACCTTGGACAGGGAAGCAGGCAAGAAGGGAGAGGGTCCCCAGAGCCTGGGTCCCAAGGAGCCAGGCTCTGCTACCAGGTGTTGGATTGCTAAGCATTAACATTAACTCAGAGGACTAAAGCCCCCCAGTCTCTCATTTCTCGCCAGTGCCAGTCTCCATTTCTGCTGTCATCAGACTATTCAAAGCTGTGCTCATCCAGGCTGAGGGCTCCCTGAGGGCAGAGCATCACAGGTGGGGCAGTAGCACAAGGCAGAACATGAACCTCCAGAAACTTCTCCAAGATGGCCGATCACGTGACTCCATCTCCCTCCCCACCAATCCTGCCAGTGTCTTTTGGGACACTGACATTTATGCTTCCATTATTCCTCCCTCCCTATACAACCTTAGGGTTTTAAAAACATGAAACATAATTTACATAAAGTCCCTCCCCCTCCCTTTTCTTTTTTGGAGACAAGGTCTTGCTATGTAGCTTAGGCTGGCCTCAGCCTCTCAAGTGCTGGGATTCTAGGCCTGTGCCACCATGCTTGTGGCTGGGATGTAGCTCAGTTCATAGAGTGCTTGCGCTCAGCGCTCTGAGCTTCCTGGTTCAATCTCCAGCACTGCAAAAATGGGAGAAGCACCTAGCAGCCCACTCCTGAATCACCTATCGAAAACCCTATGGATGGCAGAGAAGCACTGACATAGTGCTGGGCATGGCACAGTGTCAGGGAGGGTTTCCTTCTGTTGTACATAGGGTTGCTGTGAGTCAGACCCGACTCAACAGCACCCAACAACAGCCTGGCAAAATTCACCACTTAGCGGGGCATGGTGGCTGACACTTGTAATCCCAGCAACTCAGGAGGCAGAGGCAGGAAGACTGCAGCTTCTAGGCCAGAGGCAGCCTGCATAACTTTAAAAAAAAAAAAAAAGGGTGGGGCGGGGGGTGGGGGTAGGGACAGGTCAGTGGCAGAAGGCCTGCAAAGTATGCGCAAGGCCCTGGGTTCAGCACCTCAGTACTGAAAAACAAAATTCACTCCTTAAAGGACACGACTTGGTTGGTTTTAGTAATATTCACAAGGCTGTGGACCCAGCATCACTATGTAACTCCACTGTATCATCCCCCCAAAGAAACCCTGTTTCCACAGAAGTCACTCCTGCCCTACACCTCCAAGACAGACCTTAGGGTAGTTTCAGGTTTCAGGTGGCTTCAGGTCTCAAATTTAGCTCTAAGTCAGCCACCTTGATTCTGTTAAGTGCTGTTGAGTCAGGTGGGGTCCGACAGACAGTGACCCTATGCACCACAGGACAAAACACTACCCCGCACTTTACCATGCACATGATCGTTTTATGTTTGAACCCACTGTTGCAGTCACTGTGTTTCTTCTCATTTGGAGTTGTGCAACATCAGCAAAAAGAGGTCCCAGCAGTTTACTCCATTCCTACCATTAAAGTTGACTCTAGCTTCTATACTATTCATAGGGTTTTCAATGGCTAATTGTTTTGAGAGTGGGCCACCAGGTCCTTCTCGTTAGTCTTTCCTAGCCTGGAAGCTTAGCTGAAACCTGTCCACCATGGGTGGCCCTGCTGGTATCTGATATACTGGTGGCACAGCTTTCAGCATAACAGCAACACGCAAGCCCCCACAACACAATAAGCTGACAGACCCATGGGGGACCTCGACACTAGCTGAGTTAACTACCACTTTTTCTTTTCCCAAGATCTGGACTGTGAAGTTCCTCTCTGTCTCGAACCTGGACTCTTTCCCAACGCTCTCCATTCCTCCTGTACAGCCTCTGTGGTCCAAACCCCCTACCAGAGGCCCACTCCCACTGGGCACACTTATCTTCTTTCCGGGCTGCACAGTCAGCTGGGTACATGAGCTGCGCCTGAGCCGCCTGCATCCTCTCTCTCCCTTCTAACCCATTTACCCCCAGCCTGGGATGAGGCCTCGCAGCAGTGCTCCGGTCCTGCTGGAGATGTTTCCCCTGGATCACAAGACAGGTCCCACACCAAATGGCTGGTTCCTTCACCTGGGGTTGGCAGCATCTGACTTTGATTCTCAACATGATTTCCTAGCATTGCCTACAGTAACTGCGCCAAAGCTCATTCTTCAAACTCTCAGACTCATGATCCCATTACTCTCACATGACAGATCCATCTCCTGTTTGATGGAGGTGACTGAGGTCACCTGATACGTGCTCATGAAGTCTCACTCCTTCCTGGTTCAAAAGATCAGTACCTGGCTCCTCCTTCCTCTCCTCTATGCCTGCCTTAGAGGAACCAGTGTCATTCCTCCTTGTTGAGGCCAACCTGGCACCTCAACTTCTCGACTTGTCCCAGCCTAGAATCCTTTCTTCCCACTAGCTCTTCACTGCCTACAAACTTCTTTGGCACTTTGAAACTCGATCCTCTCACTTACTCCACTCCAAATTCATGGAAATGACAAGCCATCTCCTTGCCTTCATTTCCAAGTCCCTGTCCTCAGTAGTTTTCCATCCCCAGGGTTCTTCTGAAACTACATTTTTGGTTTCTTTGGCAGTACTTGGGAGTTGAACCCAGGGCCTTGCACATATTTCGCAAGTGCTCTTTGGGCTGCACCTCCCCAGCCCATTTTTATTCTGAGACAGGGTCTCATTAAATTACACAGGCTGCCTCTGTGCTCAAACTCCAGAGTTGCTGGGATTACAGACAAGTGCTCCTGCACCCAGCTGAAACTGTACCCTTAATACGAATGGCCACTTGTCTGTCAAACCCAGGGGACTTTCCTGGTCTTTCTCACACTTTGATACTAGCTGTCTCTTTTTCTCTCGGCACCTCTTTCGCTCAACCCAGTCCAGTCTTTTGGCTTTATATCACAGTTGGACAAAAGATGACTGTGGTTCTCACAGTGTCCATCTTTTTGCAGACCTCAAGTTCAAATGTCTGCAAGTTAACTCCATTTGGACATCCCAGCAGTGGCCTTGGCCTCTTTTCTTCTTCTGGCATCTCAGCACTCCTGATTTTATTCCTGAAGAGTCTTTTGTGGTTCCTGTTCTCATTTACAATTCAAATGAATCCCTCTGGCCTGGCCCTTTATGGCAGACTCCTAATTGGTCTTCCTGTGTGCTAAGCTGGTCGTCTGACAGTTTGCTTTGCCACCTGTTACTGATCATTTAAAAAAGACAAACACTTCTTCTCTGGGAAGCCCACTCACCTCTCATTTTCACTTCCTATTCTTTGTTGTTGTTGTTGTTAGGTGCCATCGAGTCGGTATCCGACTCATAGCGACCCTCTGTACAACAGGGGAAACACTATTGTCAGTGCTTCTCTGCTGTTCATAGGGTTTTCAATGGCAGATTGATTTTTGGGAGGGGGTTGCCAGGTCCTTCTCCCAAGCCTACAACTTCTGGTGTTCCCAGGCGGTCTCCCATCCAGG